>JAOUQZ010044916.1:0-10951 GCA_028564935.1 Neosilurus hyrtlii | reverse complement strand
CACACACACACACACACACACACACACACACACACACACACACACACACACACACACACACACACACACAAAGAATTCATGTAAGGAAAATGTATTTACTTTGTTATCTGATGTTTTTGTTCTGCCTAGATAGCATAATTACTGTACTTCTTCAAGGGGTGAGTCATTTATGATTCTTGGAGAGCCATACTGCAACTGCAACAAGGTCACTGAGCAAACTGAACATTTGTACAGATAAGAGCATCTTTGAGCTGGCAGTTGAGAAAAATGAATTTTTCTGGGTGTGTTCATAGACATCGGGAAAAATTGTCCCTTGTACACTTGATCATCCGGGGCCAAGCACCGGGGAGACGTGGCAGAGGCAGTCCTCAACACACATGGGTCTATGACATCAAGAGATGAATTTGGCAGCAGTGCTACTGAAGCAGGCAAAATAGCTGAGGACAGGCAGGAATTGAGAAGGAGATGCGAGGTCGCTGCAATGGACCCACGGCCTAACTCAGCTTTGGTTTGAGAGAGAGAGAGAGAGAGAGAGAGAGAGAGAGAGAAAACAGACAGATATGTATTTAATTTTCAATGACTTATTCATGCATCTTTACTAAGAACCTACTATGTAAAAAAAAAAAATAACAATAAAAAAAACGAGGAGAGGGTGGCACAGTGGTGCAATGGTTATCACGTCTGCCTCACAGCAAGAAGGCCTGGGTTTTTTTCCCGGGCTCTGGGTGTTTCTGTGTGGAGTTTGCTTGTTCTCCCCATTTTTGCATGGGTTTCCTCCGGATATTCCGGTTACCTCCAGTTCTCCAAAAACATGCACAGTAGGCTAATTGGCTGTTACAAACTGCCCCTAGGTGTGACAGTGAGGGTGAGTGGTTTTATGTGTGTTGGCCCTGAAATGCTCTGGCCAGCTGTTCAGGGTGTACCCTGCCTTCGCCCAGAGTTGGCTGAGATGGCCTCCCTGCAACCCTTATTGGGATTAGGCAGCTTAGAAAATGAATGAATGAATAAATGAAAATGAGGATTTTATATATATATATATATAGGTGGGTATGTATGTATATTTATTTATTTATTGTTTTGTTTGTTTGCCAGACGACTTTGTCCTACTCTGGTCGCAGGGAGAATGGAGTCTTTCTTTGTTGGCAAAGGCAGGGTACACCCTAAACAGCTCGCCAATCCATCACAAGGGCATACACAACCGTTTACACTTACACCTAGGGGGGATTTGGAACATCCATCTAGTCTAATGTGCATGTCTTTAGACTGTGGAGGAAACCAAAGTACCCACAGGAAACCCATGCCTGCTGCAAGCTACATCACCAGGCCATGTTGGCAATCATCTGATTTTATTTTAAATGTAATCGATTATAAATTAAGTCTCTAACACAATAAAAAACGAACAAACTGAATATCTCTGAACCCACTGTATATAACATCCTAGTCATTAGAAATTAGAAACACTGAGAATATCATCATTTAGTCATTTGCTGAACTGCTTAATCCTACTAGAGTTGTGGAGAGGCTGGAGCCTATTTCTGCCAACTCTGGGCTAAAGCAGGGTACACTTTGAGCAGCTTGCCAGTCCACTGCAGGGTCAACACACATATACTCTCACATAACCAGTCATATGCACACTTAAATCTAGGGGCAATTTGAACCTGCCAATGAGCCAAATGCACACTTTTTTAGACTGTGGGAGGAAACCCATGCAAGTACAGGGAGAACATGTTAACTCCGCACAGAAATACCTTCACCAAGTGCGGAACTCAGACCCAGGACCTTCTTGCTTGCGAGTCAAGTATGCTAACCATTACCCCATCATACCATATATATTGTTTGTTTCTTTGTTTTTCCATTAATACTTTTTAGATTTATGAGCATGATGTCTTTAATTTGTGGTGCTGACAGTGAATCTCCCCAACCTCCCATACATCCGGCTGGAAAGCTGGCTTCAAAAATCTGCTTACACAGAACATGCAGGGGCAATTGAAAAATTGATTCTGCTTTTTCGAAAGGTCAGGCTATAAAGTATTTCACTGAAGCTGGAGGAAAGATTGAGGTACTCTGATATTTTCATTACAGAGGAGAGGAAAAGTGCAGTGTACAGGAAAACACTGCCAATAAATACCAAACCTAATTTAAAAATATTAGTATTTAAAAGGTTTGCCTCAATGAACACTGTTTAAAACCCATTATTTTCAATATAAAACCGCATAATTATGGAACCGACCACTTCATGTTGTATAAAAGCAACCGACAGGGGGCACTGTTGCTTTTCTAATGCAGCCTGACTTCTCTATTATAAACATCTCTAGACATCATTTTTGATTAGAATTTAAATAGTGCTATCTTGATCGTTTCATAGCTGCCTTGAGCATACACACTCATAGCACATTTAAAAACTGTATTAATTTAGTATTTGAATTAAAATGCTATAAGTATTACCCTGGCACATGGCTGCAGACACACCTACGTGTTAGATGATAAAAAAGTAAACTGTGTAGAAAAATTCACCTTTAAAGTCATTCATTTTATACCTGTGAATTGACCACCTTGATTTTTATGATCTGTGACACAGGCATGGTTATGAGATTTTTTTTATTAACACACACACACACACACACACACACACACACACACACACACACACACACACACACACTAAATGGTTCTTGTCAAGGTTAGAAATTAATTTCAGGTAACGATGGTCAGATGAGATAACGAATAAAATATAAATTAGATAATAAAACTAAACGAGGGCGTTTCTGTGCGGAGTTTGCATGTTCTCCTCATACTTGTGTGGGTTTCCTCCAGGTACTCAAGTTTCCTTCCACAGTCCAAAGGCATGCATGTTAGGCTAATTGACTAGGTGTGAGTGTGAGTCTGATTTGTTATGTGTGTGTTTGTGTTGGTCCTGCAAATAACTGGCAAGCTGCTCAAGGTTCCTCGCTGTTCAAGGTACCCCACCTTTACCCAAAGCCGGCACAGATATGCTCCAGCCTCTCCACAATCCTAGTGGGATTAAGAAGTTGGGCAAATGAATTTGAAGTGTTTCTAACTGTGAAGTTATTCTAACCCAGTTCCGTCAACAGTGGAGTTGCTGATTGCCTTATGTCCCAGGATGTGGAATGTCTCATGCCTTATGTCTCATGTCTGTCTTCCTTCAGGTTCTCTGTTTTAAGTTGTGCTGTCTCTTCTTTAACCATTACGCTGTCATGACCATACAAAACAGGGACAGACAAAGAAAACCCGCTCCACTGTGTATATGACCTCTCGCTGTGAAGAAGGTTCACTTTTCGGCAAGACAACAACCTGAAGCATACAGCTGGTGTGGCTTTGGGACAAATCCAGTTTGATTGAATTTGAAAGGAAGCGCCAGGATTAGTGGGATATACTGCCCAAATCTAGGAGTACAAATTAGTGAGGCATTTCTTTATTCATCACTTTATTAAATGAGGCATTTCTATTTTTGATTTTTTAAGAAGTGCTTATTGTTTTCATGGTGTGATTATTATGTATATTAATGACAAGAAAACCAAACACAACCCAATTTTGATTAAATGTATAACTTAACAAAATGAATCTGACCTGAATACGTTCATATGTTGTGGATGATGGTTTATATTAAATGGAGAAAGCACAGATGGCTGTTGGTGAAGTGTACTTTTTTTGTGCATTTCATTTCATCTGTCAGTCTTTCCTAACTTCATTTTAAATGCTCAGTTTTTCCTCATAATTAAAAAAAAAAAACTTTTCCAAAATGCAGTCGATTAAATTAGTAGTCTACTGCTAGAGTTGCAGGGAGGTTGGTGCCTTTCTCAGCCGACACTGGGCGGAGGCAATGTACACCCTGATCAGCTTGCCAGACCATTGCAAGGCAACACACACAACCATTCACAATCACACCTATTGGGCAATTTGGAACAGTCAATTAGCCAAATCTTTGGACTGTGGGAGGAAATCGGAGTACCCAGTGGAAACCCATGCAAGCACAGGGAGCACATGCAAACTCCACACAGAAACACTCGACTCGAACTCAGAACCTTCATCAACATGCTAACCACTGCCTAACAGTGCTGCAAAAATATCATTATACTTATAAATAACGTACCAATAATACTGATCAAATAAACTCCTATAAAATTAATGTAGATAGATTGTAAGATACATATAATATCGAAATATTTCCTTGATGGAATGTTAGGGAAGGCATGTAGTCTTGAAACAACTGCCTCTGGAACACATTGTATGGTAACAAACTGTACAGTATAATATAGAAAATAAATATTGGTGGAGTTGATCAGGGTGTACCCCGCCTTCGCCCAGAGTCGGCTGAGATGCGTGCCAGCCACCCTGAGACCCTAATTATGATTAAGTGGCTCAGAAAATTAATGAATGAATGAATATTGGTGATGTAAAGCTGTTGTGTAATATATTACTATTAAAGTCCTCATTTTACCATCATTCATTTTCTAGATTAATTTTTACTTTACTTAACTGATCAGTAAAAGTTTAAACTGCTATAATGTGGTGCTGTTTTCTTAATTAAAAAAAACAAAACCTGTCTGTGATGTACCAGTAGTAGTGGTATGTCATTCATTCATCCTTAATCCTACTCGGGATGTGGTAAGCCTATTTCAGCCAATTCATTGCGAAGGAATCCACTGCAGAGCCAATACACACACACACACACACACACACACACACACACACACACACACACAAACACACACACGTGTGCACGTGCACCCATTCACACTCACACCTAGGGACAATTTGGAACAGCTAGTTAGCCTAATGTGCATTTCTTTGGACTGTGGATGTAAAACGGAGTACCTGGAGGAAACCCACACAACCAAGCAAGCTCCACACAGAAACACCCTCGCTGAGCCTGCGACTCAAAGCGGTATTTCAGAACCGACAGTATTTCCAGTCTAAATTGTCTGGGGCAATTCATTGCCATGCCACCAGACAGCACCCTCCTTGAATTCTAGCACTTCTGCAGTTAAAATGGGCATGTAAGACATGCCTGTGTGCAGGAGAGCTAGAGACAAGAGGCATGCACTTGTATTATGGTAAAAAGGGACATTTTTGCATTAATGACACTCATGGCCTAAGGACATCCAGCATAAACAGATGAGTCTTCCCTTCATTCCCATGAGAGAGAACAACAATGATTTTTTTTTGGTGCACAGTCCCTGTGTTTTCAAGTGATCATTTACTCTGTTGCAAGGGGGACAAATTTTGTCTCAGGGTATATATACCCTGGACAAATTACCATTAGGGTCAGGAAAGGTAACAGAATGTTCTGTTCTCCTGCAAATGTGCACTGGAGTTCTGCACAAAGACACAGTTACCTTTATGGTCACAAAATGTCACAGTGGCTCATATACATTATTTTTACATTTTCTGGAACGAATGTGAACTATCGCAGGGTTCAAAGTGTTTTAATACCTACATCCCCTTTTCCTGTCACGTGACCCAGATTGAAAGAGCTGTAATACAAAAGGGAAAGACAAGATACCTTACCTAGAGTTGATCAAGTTGAGGAATGTCCTCTGAACAGCACAGATCTTGGGATTCTAACCTCAATCTGCTACCCGTATTATCCCTTCCTTATAGCGGAGGGTACCCTCTGCTTTCAGGACTCCCTTGGCTATTTCCAGTGGTTTCTGCTCTTTGAAAATAGCCTCAGGTGCATTAAGTGCCATTTTGGCATAGAGCAATCTTAGGTTTTTACAGAAATGTGACAGGGGGAAACTGGTTTTGTATGCTTCCTGTGTACGAATGTAGACATTTCAAGATGAAAAAGGAATCACGTTGTTTGAGGTGGGCTAATACTAAGCTAATTCATTCATTTTCTGAACCCCTTAATCCTAATTAGGGTCATGGGGAGGCTGGTGCCCATCTCAGCCAATTCTGGGCGAGGCGAGAGTACCCCCTGGACAGCTCGCTAGGGCATCGCAGGGCAGAAACACTCTGACAACCACCCAGTGGCCTATTCTTTATGAACGACAGCAGTGGTTCTTTTACATGCCTCTCGCCATAGACAGTGAGGGGCATGGCTGGCTTTTGATAACCCAATTAGCTGCATTGAGGGGACAACAGTGAAACCTGGTGATAGTGTAGGGCACTGGTGGCTTAGTGGTTAAGACGATGGGTTACTGATCCGAAGGTCAGTGGTTCAATCCCCGCTATCACCACTGTTGGGCCCTTGAGCTAGGCCCTTAACCTTCAGTTGCTCAGTTGTATTAAAATGATAATTGTAAGCCTGCCAAGTGCTGTAAATGTAAACAGTGGGACTTGAACCAGCCAGCTTAAGCCACCGAGCCACCATTGCCCCACTAAGCTAATTAATTAAATTATAAACAACAGTGTGCACTGTGGGGACAACACTGACAACCCGGTGATAGTGGGGCTTGAACCCCCAACCTTTGGATCAGTAATCCATCACTGCATATTCACATTTCTTTCCTAAAAATAGTTTACTTTTTTTAAAGCTTAAAGTAAAGACAGACTCCTAATCCATGTCACACACTATTATCTACCTTAATCTATAATTATCTAACATGGAATTCTGGGATCCGTTAATTTCAGGTCTCCCAAGCCCATTTATCAGTGCGCCCTTTAAATTCAACAGACATTTTGAAATGAGATATACAATTAAGTATTCTAAAGCCAATTATGATAATGCACAACTCCCAGTTGTTCCCACCAACTGACTAAGCTCCTTTGATAAGACATTAATTAAAGCAGAAAAAAAAAAAACAAATAAGAAAATGCCTCTCACGGGGAACATATAATGGCATCTTTGTTGGCATTAAGAACTTAATGAGGAACGTGCTTTACTTACAATCCAGTTTGGTTTAGAGTGTGACCAGTTATTTTAAGGACTACAGGACAAAGGAAACCAGAGTACCTGTAGGGAACATTTGCAAGCATGGGGAGAACATGCATACAAATACATTCTAGACAACCTTGTGGCAAAAGTTAAGAACCGTATATTTTCACTCATTTACTAAGTTGCTTAATACTGCTAAGGTCGCAGGGAGGCAGTCTCTCAGCCGACACTGGGCAATAGCAGGGTACACCCTGAACATCTCACCAGACCATTGCAGGGCCAACACACACAACCATTCACGCAGATCCACACCTAAGGGCAATTTGGAACAGATTAATGTGATAAATGAGCCTTTAATCTTTGGCCTGTTGGAGGAAACCTGAGTACCTGTAGAGAACCCATGTAAGCACACTGCTGGAAATAGGCTTCATTAATCAAATATTTATTTTAAGCATAATTTTGGATGTTTAACTCCCAAAGCCTTGACTTTTGAATTGTTAATCTGTAGCTGACTAGTGGACAAATTAATTATTGCTCAGTACTTGTCTTTTTACAGGTTCTTTGAAAATAAACGAAATAATCTTGGTGATTCCATTAATATCATCATATATGTAAGTGAATTCCGGCATAGCAGTTAGCACGTCCAGATTACAGCAAGAAGGTCCTGGGTTTGAGTCCTGGGCTTGTTGAGGGCGTTTTTGTTTGGAGTTTGTATGTTCTCCCCATGCTTGCAGGGTATCAGATACCCTGGTTTCCTCCCACAGACCAAAGACATGCATATTAGGCTAACTGTTGTTCCAACTTGCCACTCTTCTGGGAAGGTTCCCACTAGACATTGAGGCGACACTGGACACTGATGTTGGGTGATGTGGTCTAAGTTTCAGCATTATAATTCATCTCAAAGATATTAGGTGGTGTGCCCATTCATACATTCATTCATTTGCCAAACGGCTTTATCCTGCTAGAGTCGCGGGGATGCCGGAGCCTATCTCTTGACTCTAGGCAAAGACAGAGTATACCCTGAACAGCTTGGCAATTTATCACAGGGCTAACACACACACTAACTATTCACACTCACGCCTAGGCGTAATTTGGGATAGCCAATTAGCGTAATGTGCATTACTTTGGATTTGTGGGAGGAAACCAGAGTACCTATAGGGAACATTTGCAAGCATGGAGAGAACATGCATACAAATACATTCTATACAAGCTTGTGGCAAAAGCTTGCTAAGCTGCTTAATACTGCTAAGGTCGCAGGGAGGCAGTCTCTCAGCTGACACTGGGCGATGGCAGGGTACACCCTGAGCATCTCACCAGACCATTGCAGGGCCAACACACACAACCATTCATGCAGATCCACACCTAGGGGCAATTTGGAACAGATTAATGTGATAAATGAGCCTTTAATCTTTGGCCTGTTGGAGGAAACCGGAGTACCTGTAGAGAACCCATGTAAGCACACTGCTGGAAATAGGCTTCATTAATCAAATATTTATTTAATAGTAAACTTGTAATGAGAAAAATGTGAATATCATGTAAAGTGAACATTTCACTTTATTCTTAAGTATCATTTTCAAAACCCGTGATCATCCTCAGATCTATATTTATTTCGTTTCTTTATGTGAAATCCAGCAATTAAACAAATGTGAACAAAGTTCAGGCAAAGAATATGGCAGCACGTCATTTAAAATGTATTTTATTTTTTTTGCGATGTTTACAGGATTAGATTAAATGCAGCTCATGCCTCCATTTTACTCCTTTATTCCTGCCAGCAAATTATAACATGAATAAAATCTTTAATCACAAGGTACAAAAATGAGAAAAAGAGACCTAGATTACTTACTTGTTCATCTTTCTAAATTCGATCTCAGCCCTATACTGCTGTTCCTATCTTTCTTGTACCATCTGATTACCATATGTAGTCTTTTTCTTGCCCTGCAGGTCCTGCCTGATCTTCTGATCACTGTCTGCAAACTCAGCTTAAATCCCTTCTTTTGAGAATATCTGTCAGTTCATAGCCTCAAGCTGCAGCCCAGGTTCCCTCTTAAGATCAATATCTGCCGTCACAGATCGATCAAGCAGTTCTAGACTTTTCCAAAGTATTTCAAACACTCTCAGTCTGTCACTCAAGGCTCGTGGTTCTAGTCCCTTTAGTGAGGCTTGAAAGAAATTGTCCTTGAGAGGAATTTGAATCACCATAAAGTTCCAGAATGCAAAAAAAAGAAAAAAAAAGTTTTTAAAACTAATAATACTTCACCTCATCCATATTTTATGTTTAACAGTGTCAATCATAACTTTAGATTAACCATCATAATCTCTGAATTCTCCGAAGTTAGTGTATTGATTGGGTTCAGCACTATCAGTTTATCCATTATGAATAAATATAAGGGGAACATGCTATTCATGGCCTTTCTACATCATCAGATAGTTTCTTACAGTGTCGACATCTATGTTTATTTCTGTGTTTTGCTTACACCAGAGACCAGGCATAGTGCCACAGTTGCGTGTTAGTGTGCTATCTTATAATTAGAATGATCTCTCCCTTTTATATATAGGAAAAAGCTGGGTAGCTATGTCATTTATTTAATTTTCATTCATGTCAAAAAAAATAAACACATGTGAAAACTAGTTTGTTCACTTAGCACTGCAAAACACACTCCCAAGTGTGTCCACCAAGCAGAGCACCACTTGGCAAGAAGTGCACTCATGAGGGTGCACTTACCATTATTTCACAGCTTATAGAAGTGTGGGTCATAGAGCATAGAGAGCATGGGTCAATTTAGGATATAGTCTAAAATAGATGCCATTGTAAATTAGCATTGTAAATGGCTTGATACACAAAGGGGGAAAAGGTCTCAGGAATCGAGACTCCTTTTAATCATAAAAGAATTGGCTTATTCCACTGGTTGCCATATCATGTGTGTAAAGTGAATCTCCCTGTGTCTCTTGCACTCTCTCTCTGTCTCTTTCTCTCTCTCTTTCTCTTTTGCCCACTTGCACATGCACACATTCCCTTCAGATAAATGAATGAAGCAACATAACCTGCTGAAAACGCTAAATATGGTGGAATTAGGGGGAACAAAAATAATCTGTACTCCTTTTCTTGATTATTGGGTTAAACCAAATTGGTTTAATTAATTACTTAATTTTTTTTGGTAAGCTCAAAGTGATATTTCCCCAAGTGTGCACTAAACCATATATTTTTTATACCTTTAAGTCAAAAGTATAATTTATGTTTTCTGATGAACACAAACATTTATTCATTCATTCATTTTCTGAACTGCTTAATCCTAATTAGGGTCGTGGGGAGGCTGGTGCCCATCTCAGCCATCTGTGGACGATGGCAGAGACACCCTGGACAGTTCGCCAGGCCATCGCAGGGCAGAAACACGGTGACAGCAACTCAATGGCCTACGCTACGTACGACAGCAATGGGTCTGTTACATGCCTCTCACCACAAACAGTGAGAGACATGGCCAGCCTTTGATAACCCTGTTAGCTGCACTGGGGGAGAGCAGTGACAACCCGGTGATAGTGGGGCTTGAACACAAACACTACTGTAGTAATCTTTTCCGATCAGGACCTATGCAAATTTTTAGCAAATTTATGAAGCTAAGCACACACTAACACACACCTCGGTGCTGTCCAGCTCTGTCTCTCCACTTCGAGGATTTGCCAAGAGGCACCAACAAAAGAAGTAGAAATCTGTAATCAGACACAGGTGAGGACCATAATGCATTACCTGCAGACTCAACATGCCTCCTCATCCTCCACAGCTAACACTTGACCCCCACCACACCCCCATCACAACATACAGAAAGATATACAGTAGCGTGCAGTGAAGATTATACACCACCACTTTTGTCTAAAAGAGCTTTCAGACAAAAGTGGTGATGTATAATCTTTAGTGCACACTACTGTATAGTACATGGTTTACAGGAAATATATTCTCCCCTGGCCAAAGGTTAAACACAAATCTATTTCACTGAAAAGAGATGTCAGGTAAAGAAAAAGGAAACAAAACTATTATTAAATTGTGTGTGTGTGTGTGTGTGTGTGTGTGTGTGTGTGTGTGTGTGTGTGTGTGTGTGTGTGCGTGTGTGTGTGTGT
>JAOUQZ010044915.1:0-10954 GCA_028564935.1 Neosilurus hyrtlii | reverse complement strand
CTCTCTCTCTCTCTCTCTCTCTCTCTCTCTCTATATATATATATATATATATATATATATATATATATATATATACAAATCTACAGTAATATTTTGTGTGTATTTGATTAGAAAGGATATTTTTATTTCCTGAAGTTTCTCCCAGTAGAGTACGTTAGATCCATGCTGGAGTCATGCTACAGTAACTGCCAATATGGGGGTTCCTCATTGGTTAACAGAAATTATTAGTTTTTTTCTTCATTAAACCTTGACCGAAAAGATCCATCATATATATGTTAGTCTTGATCATAGTTAAAACAAACAAAAAAACAAACAAACAAACAAACAAAAAAACAGTGTTTAACAGTGTGTTTAAAAATTTCTTCCGATTTCATCAATTTGCAGGTCAATTTTCAGTGGTGTTACCGTTACGCAACAGGCTTTCAGCACGCATGCTAAACGTTTATGAAAATGCCACGTGAAATTATTGGTTTCTTGAGCAAAATCAACAGTACAGGTTCTTACACTGTTAATAAATAATTATTAGCTCATAATATGGTTATCCACAAATTGTTTTCTGAATTTTTTTTGCTCCCTCCCACAAAGTGGCTCAGGATTCGTCCTTCCATCCGTCCGTCTGTCCGTCCCACTTTAGTTTCCAGACATTGATTTGCCGTACACCGAGGGCTTTCAAACTTATGGTATGCTGGTTCACTACTATGAGTGCTAGGATGAGTTTGTGTGTGTGACCTTGACCTACTTTTCAACGTCACAAAGACAAAACTTTATATAAGGTTCCCGGACATTTACTTTCCGTCCTCTGAACCTGGGGCTTTCAAACTTGCTATGCTTGTTCTATATTGATTTCACAGAAATTGGCTGCGAAAGTGGAAAAAATTGTGTCGAGATCGCGGATTTTCAATTCGCCCTCATCCATCGCATTTGTCATCAGTCGCCACGTGGTTCATCCAGTGAGCAAGGGGTTTAAATCATTGGCCATCCCCACCCCAAAAAAATATTAATTGTTAACTATACATTTTTATTCTTTTGATGAGCCTTTGACTGGGAAACAAGGTCACTGTGGTGCACACACATTTCTGATTTAAGGAAATTATCAATTCTATAATTACCCTTTCTCTTCCCCAGGCTCTAAATATTATAGGCACATTGTCTCGCTTCATTCTCATTCTTTTTTTTTACTTTGTGAAAATGAATGAGTTTTAATTACAATAATTTGTAATAAAACAAGTTATGTCGTTATCTTCCATCTGCTTTTTCTCCCCCAATAGAAAATGTGATGAGAGCGAGCATGGGTCAGCATGATTCATGCCCCAATGGACCTCTATTAGCTTTTGTTTCAGCTCATATTTTTAAACAGAGAGCTGTTCTGATAATAGCAAGGCCAACGCCATGCCGTGCTGGCTAGCTCTGTGCCTGATTGAGCTGAGGTATTGAGCCATTCACCCAAAACTTTCAACAGCTCTCGACATCTACAGGCCAGTGGTCTTTGAAAAAAGGCGAGATTGCGAAAATGCTTTGCATATTGCATAATAAATAAACTGACCAAGATTTCATCAGAGTTGTGTTTTATTTGAAGAAACAAAAAAGCAAAAATTAATTAACTCTCCAAAATTTCAATAAATGCTCGCCTCTTACAGAACAATAACAGAGTAGTGATAATTTTGTTTAGTATATGTAACCATTATTTGCCAAAGGAGAAGCAAAGAAGTATTTTACTATATTATACACAGAGAATTAAGGTCGCGGAAAGGCTGGCGCCCATCTCAGCCGACTGTGGGTGAGGGCGGGGTACACCCTGGAAAGCACGCCAGGCCATCGCAGGGCCAACACTCACAAAACCATTCATACTCACACTTAGGGGTGATTTTAGACTGCCTACTGTGCATGTTTTTGGACTGTGGGAGGAAACCAGAGTACCCGGAGGAAACCCATGCAAGCACGGGGAAAACATGCAAACCCCACAGAGAAACGTCCAGGCCCGGGAATCGAACCCTTGCAGTGAGGCCGACATGCTAACCACTGCTCCACCGTGCTGCCTCCGAGTGGACACTGATTGAATCATAATGACGGATACTCACCGTGTGTCATGGTCACTTGGAGCAGGCAGCATCATCATTATCACGCTTTAAAATGAAAATAAATAAATAAATAAAAATCTAGTGTTTTCATGAAGTATACCATGCAACAAAATGTTGAATGCTAATTTACTTATGCTCCTATGTTCGCCATTACCTCCACAGCACTTAGCTCAGCTCGAAGCACAGAGCACACCTCACCTGCCTTTGCCATGGTTAAATTATGTATAAAATCAAATAAAATCAAATACAAGCAAGCAAGCAAGCAAGCAAGTAAACAGACAAATAAACAAACAAATAAACAAATAAATAAACAAATATCTCGTGTTAATCTGGTTTTCTTTATTTCTGTGTAGTGTATATAACGAGTTCACCTTATATATCTCATAATAATTAAAAAAATATTTTTTTATTATTATTTCATTGTGGTTTTTTTAATTTTATTTTTTTGCTTTTAATGTCCCCATGAAGTATATATCAAAACAATGATTTGCCTCAAGCTCAATGAGTGTTGCTGAACTGACATTTCGTCTAGTGAAGCGATCGGCGCCATTTCCATATGGTACGTACTCATCAGTACCTTATATGCCGAACTGCTTAATCCTACTCTTTGGGTCATAGTATTCTGGAGCCTATCTCAGCCAAAACTGGGTGAGGGCAGGGTAGACCCTAAACAGCTCGCCAGTCCATTGCAGGGCCAAAACACACAACAATTCACAGTCTTACACCTAGGGGCAATTTGAAACAGCCATGTTCTCCCTGTGCTTGCTTGGATTTCCTCTGGGTACTCCGGTTTCCTCCCACAGTGAAAAGACATGCGCATTAAGCTAATCGGTTGTTTCAAAATGTCCCTGTATGTGTATGTGAGTGCGATGGTCTGGTGAGCTGTTCAGGGTGTACCATGTCAGCACCCCGTGCTGGCTGAGATAGGCACAGCCTCCCTGCGACTTTAGGATTAAGAAATCCGATGAATGAGTGAGTGAGTGAGTGCCTTTTATTAGATTATTTTGTATATATGTTGGTTAATTGTGAACTTAACCTCCCCATCCCTGTTGCTACTGATAGGAGCCAAAAAAAATCCTCAATTTTAGTCTATATTTCCATCAATCTGGCAACCCTGACTCCCTCAGCGTCAAAGGCGAGGGCGTAACGTTTAAATGGACCAATGAGCGCGCGCGCACGCTACATCTATGGAACCTTCTGGATTTTAACCAATCATTCATATTGTGACGCAATCAAGTCGCGTAGTAAATAAACCGAATGGACGTACGAGCAAAACATGAGTGACACAACAACTCGGAGAATTTCCGACTCAAACCTTTGGATTATATCGCTTTAGTTTTCGACAGGACCGACATTAAACCGACTTTTTTTGTCTCCTGTAACTCTGTATTCGTGTGTGGTCGTTACTACTGGCTGCTGTGGTCAGTTGAAGTATGAATGACTAGCCTTAAGCTAGCTACCTGCTTCACGTTTCAGTCGTTCGTTCATTTAAATAACTGAGTTTAGGGAACGTTTTATACGTTATAACATGTTTTGAACTTAAACCGGACGTCTGTGACCGCTAACATACTTTTCCAACACCACAACAACACTGTTTACAGTTATAGCTTTCCTATTTTAGCAAGCTAGCTGGTCACGTTACAGACTTTCTGTGTGGTGATATTTATGGTACAAAGACACATCCAACTCTCAACTATTAACCAAATTTCGGTGTCTAATGACAGAGTATTTCGTCGTTTAGCTAGAAACAGACATCCGTGAATGAATGAGTGCATGTCTGAGGCGACTGGAGGCTAACCAAGCTAGCTCAACGCGCGAGCAGAGCTCACGCGCGGTTTTAAAAGCTGCACGAGGGGGAGGAAAAAGAAAGGACTGTTAATTACAATGGCGGATTTAAACCGAGAAGTTGTGGAACTGGTGTGGGGGAAACAGGCGACCAGCAACGGGGTGTCCGCGTCTCTGTTCCGCAGGTGGACACAAGGTAACCTGGCTCTCTTTGCTTTCACTACGTAACCAGTGTTTTGTTATGCTTGCGTCATGACGTATATTACGCCTGCCGAGGAATCACGTGACGCACAGGGCGCCCACCCACTTCTTTATTAGCACGTGCACACTTTATTTATACAGTATGAGTACTGTGTGTATTATTGTTTGTATTATTATTTATAGAGTGTGTGTATTATTATTTATAGAGTGTGTATACCCGTGCAAATGCAAATCGAGAACTCTGATTAACTAGAAATGCACTCAGAGAGTGCAAACCTCCACCAAGATAATGCAAAAGATGATGTATTATTACAGTGCCCCCTTGTAGTCTGTTCAGGCTCTGTGTTTTAATTTTAATTTTTTTTTTCCCAACGCATTCTGTGTGAGCCTCCTCGCTTCATCTCGCATTCTTCAAAAGTCTCCTGGATGTGGATCCGGATCTGAATCACCCACAAAACGTATTAAGTTGATTGTTTTTGGCCAGCACCCGCATTTGTTTAAAGGGGAGTTGAACCAAAGATTAATAAAAGCTTGCATGCATTGTGTGTCTTTACGCACCAAAACATGCTATTGTCATGACAAGCTTCATGAAGGAGTCATAAATCCACACACAGGGAAGAGATATTGTACTGCAAAAAGTCGCATGTGATTCACGTGTCAGTAAATAAGGAAGTGGTTTGCAGATGAATGAATTTGTTCCTGTTAACGAGCAGATGATTGTCTGATGCATGTAAAAGTAATGTAGTGTTATGTGTAGATGTGACTGGTTTTATTTTATTCCGATTCTGAATACTTTATTGATCCCGGAGGAAGTTGTGTATTCATAAGTTCACTAGTTTATAGTGATATAAACTGATTTTCTTAGTTTAATGTCTGTTTACTGTTATTTTTGCTGCCGTCATCGCTTATATGAACTGATGAATTCCTGTCCTATTCTTGAGATTTTGCGCAGTCGCAAAAGTAAAACAGACTCCAAATGGGGGCCTTTTCAAACAGACTAATGAAAGCTATCAAGATTGCTAAAATCTTCACACACACACACGCCCAAAAAAAAACTGATGATGGGGATATACATATATTTATGTGTAACAGGGGAGGTTTCAAGTCTTGCCTTTAATTTCACTTTAAATTAAGCGGAAAAACAGTCCATTAGTTTTTCACTCATTGTGGTCACAGGCAGACTCATAATCTCTTGGTGAAGGTGATGATAAACATTAGAACATTAGGGGGAATATCAGCAGTGGTTTGGTTGATGGTGGTACATGGGATAGTTTAAGTACCTCAGAAAATAATGATATGGGATTTTAGCATACAGTTACAGTTACTCTTTGCAGCTGTGGTGAAAAGAAAAGAATCTTTTCAAGCACAGGGGTTAAACCCTGAGGAATATCGGATATAAGACCAGCATAGGATCGTGCCAATTACAGGAACAGGAGAGTACAATGCAACTGGCCCAACTGTGCCAAAATATGATAATTAAAGTAGGATCTCTTAATATATTGAAAAATTATGGTATCATGATCTAATCATTTGTATTGCCAGATACCTGAATATCGTGAGTATCGTGATTTAGCAGAAATATCACCCTCCCTTAAAGGAAGAAATGGACTATATTGTCTTGTTAGGTCATATCACCCAGCCCGAGCTTCAGGCGTCATCACAATACTCCTCAAACTTGGCAGCATTATCTATATATATATTGTAATAAATATCAATTTTTATCAGTATTAATTAAGCCCTAATTTAATCTGAAATAATTTTTCTGTAATCTGAACAGTTCACTTAAGAGTACAATGACAGAGACACTGATTTGAATATACTGTGATATGTTTTGAGAAGTGAGAAGAATAATCACAAGACTTTTTACCCCATATCATGCAGCACTTTGTTAAAGTTTGGAAACATGATGTCAACTGATGAATGTTGAGTCCTCCTGCAACATGTTGGGTCAGAATTTGGCATCAGCAGCCTGAATCCATGAACAGACATTCCTTGAATCACCAGTTCAGGCTGATGGTGATGATTTAATGGTGTGGGGAGTTATTATTATCATAAATATTATTGTTATTATTATTTTGTACACACTGGGTCCGTGACGACCAGTCAAGCATTGTTTGAACCCCACACACTATCAGAATATTGCTGCTGCGTATGTTCAGCCCTTTACGTCCACAGCAGACCCATATTAGCAGATTAATGCCTTCTGTTAGGACAGTTTCAGGGATATTTATTGGCCGCTGCACTCTCCAGATCTGAATCTAACAGAGCATGTTTGAGATTGTAAATAGATTTATAATTCATTCTTTCTGTCGTTTCTCCAGGTTTTGTTTTCAGCGAGACAGAGCACAGTGCCCTGGAGCAGTTTGAAGGTGGACCATGTGCTGTGATTGCACCTGTGCAGGTTCTAAGTATCATTTCAACATATCTAATCGTGTAATAAAAATGTATCAATATGTAAAAGGGGCATTTGTATAGATTTGGGATGTAAGATAACACAGGGGCGGCACTAGTGGTTAGCACGTCCGCCTCACAGCTGGAAGGTCCTCGGTTCGAGTCCCGGGCACGGCAGACACGTTTATGTATTGAGTTTGCTTGTGTGGGTTTCCTCAAGGTACTTTAGTTTCCTCCCACAGTCCAAAGGCATACACTTTAGGCTAATACGCTGTTTCAAATTGCCCCTAGGTGTGAGTGTGACTGAATGGTTGTGAGTGTGACGGTGTGCCTGCGATGGTCTGTCGAGGTGTTCAGGGTGTGCCCTGCCTTCACCCATAGTCAGCTGAGATGGGCTCCAGCCTCCACGTTTTTAGAGAAATGCATGCAGGAGGAAATAAAATAAAAAAATAAACATTGTTCCGTTTTTGAAAGCCTGTAGTTCTATCCTCACAGGTGAATTTATTAGGTATACCTGAACATCCAGCCAATCATATCACAGCAGTGCAGTGAATAAAATCCTGAAGATACAGGTAGAGGTTAATGATTACATCGATCACAATTTATTGACTTCTGCCCACTGTAGCCTCAGCTTACTTTTCTTGGCTAGCGGTACATCAGTATGTTTTCCGAATTGCTTTTCAGCTCGCCATGTTTGGTAAAGTGGCTGTTCAGAGTTTAGGGACTGTCATGTGTATGTCCAAGGAGATCAGTTCTTCCTGAAATAGTCAAGCCAGCTAACTGGCTCTTCAGCTGTACTTGCATGACTTAATACATTGAATTGCTGCACACTATTGACTCAAAATTCAAAATACCACTATGTAAAGCATTTTTTTTTAGCGTGCCACAAAAATTAAAAGCTTTACTGGTAAGGAGTACAAGTCTCCAGGGCCCTGAACCCATATAGCAAGAAATATCTCCTTTTGTTATGTGACAGTACTGCTGGAGATCAAAGTTTACACGTACTTTACTACTTAGTCATGTGAAACCTGCACTTGTGCTACAAAGACCCTACAACTATCAACCGTGAGTAATGTTTCACATCAGGTTATCAGTGCCCATTTGTCTCCACCTGCTACTGAGTGAGTGAGTGCTGTCGCTGATAGCAATTTTATGTAACTGAATAGCGATCGACAAGCATGGCATTGACTGAACACGTAAATAATAATAATAATGATAATAATAAAACCACAAGGTCATAAAACCTGCTTGTAAAGTGAATTTTGTGCCAACTGGAAGAGTTCTTGGAGCCTAAAAGAAAACAGTTGCTGAACTATGATTTTAACACTAAGACAGTGTGCCTGAAATTTAATCTCCTACCTCCCCAGCCATTTAAATAAATAAATGTAAGTAATATAAAATAAAAAAATTAAAACATCACTCGCGACCCTAATTCGGGTTAAGCGGCTTAGAAAATTAATGAATGAATAAATAAACATTTAATCTCCAGTTATATTACCCCAAACCTCCATTCACCCTCTGGGGACCCAACCCCATCTAATCATGGAAGCTCTACAGGATTGGGCCTGGTTAGTACTTGTAACCTTGTCTAACTATGGGAGACTATTCGGGAACACCAGGTACTGAAAGGGTTAGGGAAAAAAGCATGCAACTTACTCTGTATAAAATTTAAATAAATTTAAATAAGTTAAATAAATTAAATATAAATAAATTGCCACGTTATTTCTGTGTCATCGTCCACAGCATTATTTATGTCTCATAAGCTTCATGTGGTATTGGTTATTGAGCGCACTGGTTAATGCCAGTAAGTGTAAAAGGCCGTGTTACATGGGATTTATGTTGGCTTTCAGCACAGCAATTCTTAAATGTGTCTTTTACTTTTAGGCGTTTCTTCTGAAGAACATCCTCTTCAGCACAGAGAGCTCGGACTGGAGAAATATCTCAGGTACATGCAATGGACTGGATTTTAGAAAGATTCTGGACTCATTCTCAGATGTCCATCTTTCCTGAAGTTATGTTCGGGTTAATAAACCTGGCAGGGTTCGGTAATAATTATACAAACTAGAGGGGCACTCATATTGCAAGGTTTCTCCGCTATGCATAAATGGATTGTTATAATTTCATATATTTGTAATAATGAAACGTGGTGGTTAAGGATCTGGGTTACTGATAGATGGGTTGGGGGTTCAAGTCTCAGAACAACCAATCTGCCAATCTTGGTCCCTTGAACAAGGCCCTTAACCCTCAACTGCTCAGTTGTATAAATGAGATTTAAAACAAAAAGAAAGTCACTCTGGCAAATTTTCCTCCTAACAGGTGGCTGATGAAGATTTTGGCACATATTGTCAGATAGGCAGTTTTTGGCACTTCGGGACTTTTTCCATCACGAGACCGTGCACGGATCAACTCCAAAATTGAATGGTTTATTATTGGCTTGTAACGATCGATAACATTATCGAATAATCACTCGACTGCACCCGTGACAGCTCGTATCTATAATGAAACCTTACTTACTGATAATTTCCGAAAATGATTCCCATAAATTTGGTGCGATTCTCTCCAATTTTCTGAGAGTTTTCACTTATTTTCTGCTCAGAACCGGCAGAATTCGCCTTGTATTTGTTGTGGCGGCATTTTGGTTTAAACGAGATCTCGCGCAAGGGGGACAAGAGGTGTGGTGGCATTGCCTAATCAAGGGAGCAGCTTGTAATTATTCCTCAATGAATACCATGCAATCCCTCATACCGCGTAACCCGATTCAACACAAATCGTGAGATGTTGGCCGAGAGAAGCGACCATTGAAGGTAATGGTTTGTTTTCACATTTTCTTTAAGATTTTTGTGTTTATTTTGCTCGATATTGCTCGCTTGTACATTGATGTCCGATGCTCAAGCGCAGTATCGACAGCTGAGTTGCATTCATTCATTTCTTTAGAGTTTGGCAATACAGAATCCATTTCATAAGTCTGTAGTCATTGCCTGCTGTTGCATATTAATATACTACACGGGAATGGCATACTTTAATTGGTTTAATTTTATTGGTTATCCCTCAGTTAATAGACTTTTTTACATCTACATTTTACCTTTATGGCATTTGGCAGATACTCTATCCAGAGCGACTTACATTTTTTATCTCATCTACAATTGAGCAAATGAGGGTTAAGAGCCTTGCTCAGGGGCCCAACAGTGGTGGATTGATTGGACTAGAGCTTTTTATTCTGACCCTTGGATCAGTAATTCCACCACTGCCCACATTATCCACATAATGGACAGGGGGAATAATCAGAAATGCAGGTGGAACAGGCAGTGTGACCATGGTCATGGTCTTAGAGTTTTCAAGCATGAATCTTTAATTAAACTAAGTTTTAACGTCGTTATAGAGACTTTTCAAGGGGTTTGTTCAATCTAGAACAGCAGTACGCTCTTCTGTTCGTTCGGTTGTATGTTTGCTTGTGGAGTTCACCTGACACTGTCACAGGGATGGAATTTCACGCTCGCCCACTCACCCTTGGCGACTAAAAAATGTTTAGGATGATTAATATGAACAGCGAATTCTACAATCAGTCGTCCTTTTGAAACAATACGGGGCGAGTGTTCATATGTATCAGTTCGTCCGAGCGACGCACAACTTATTCGTTGTCAGTGATTGAACCTGACATTTGACCAATCATGTTGCTCGTCACTTTGTTCCGAATGTGCCAAACGCCCAGCTCCTAAATGTGGAAAGTAAACATAAGTTTTTATATTTCTAATAATTTCATAGGGTAATAATTTAAGTTATTATTTGGTACGAACCCAAATTACTACTAGACTATATATCCGTGAATGCACGTCGTGCTCTACCATATAATCCCCCCCCAGATAAATCACTCCCCATTAGCCCACTTACAGTTTACTACAATAGGGTTACTCAAAATACCTGACAGTGGGGGGTTTAGTATAACTTTGAAAGTATAAATCATATATATGTTTCATACTTGTCTGATTTATTAATTGCGTATCATGGTAATGTATATAAAATGGAACCTTCATATTAATGTTGTTGTTGTGGTGGTAGTGGTGGACTCGGACGAATGGTCAGACTGTGAGCTGATTGAAGAGTCTGCTGCAATGGAGAGTTTTTGTCAAAGACCCGTATTCTGTTTAAAAATCTACGGCATCTTGTATAATAAAAACTTGATCACAAACTATATTTTCTATTTTGAATTTTTATTGGATTGCAATATTATTATTATTATTAGCCAGTCGAATATGAAAATCACTAGTCCTTCTGGCCAGTATATATGAATATGATATAAAAGACTAGTATTTCTGTTTACCTTACTGGTCCTGCTGGCTGATAGCATATTTATTTGAAATTCCATCCCTGCTGTCATGATTAAAAAATGTTAAACTTTTTTAAAAATTTTTCCTGTAGTATAAATTTTTTTATTTTATTTATTTATTCTTTCTTCTTGTTGCTTTGATAGTTTATTCTTTACATTTTGGACAGTCGTACTA
>JAOUQZ010044914.1:0-10954 GCA_028564935.1 Neosilurus hyrtlii | reverse complement strand
AATGCATATATATATATATATATATATATATATATATATATATATATGTATTTTTTTTTTCTCATCAACCTCCTAATCTGAAACATGACACGACACTGACACTAAAGACTCCTTCCATTAATGCAACATCAATGTTTTCTAACAAAAACCCTTCACACCTGCAAATATACAGCTAACGTAATATCAAGTCAGGCGATTCTGTGTAAAAACATTGTGTCTCCAGCTTTCAGATAAAGCTTGCTGCATCTCACGGTACATTTTCCCTTTTGACTTTCTTTGTATCCTGTTCGGATGGTAATAACCTGCTGCCTGACTGAAGAACAGAGCAATAAAACATCTCTCTCTGATCCTGTAGCATCTAAAATTGCCGTGTCCGTGCTGCTGAACAGATAAAGCCATGCACGTCTTCACACTTAGAACATGAACGGTGTTTGAATTAAGAAAAGGAAACAGTGCCTCGTTCATCAAAGTGACTTCATTACACACAAACTGGATAAGAATCTCCACAGTTCTTCACCACACGGCGTATACATGTGTAGTTTACTCACTCACTCACTCACTCACTCACTCATCTGCTGAACCGCTTAATCCTAGTAAGGTCGAGGGAACGCTGGGCGTTACAACTCGCCAGACCATCTCAAAGGCCAACATACACAACCATTCACACTCAAACTAACATAGGGCCTATTTGGAATAACCACTTAGCCTTATGTGCTTGTCTTTGGACTATGGGAGGAAACCGGAGTACCTGGAGGAAACCCACGCAAGCACAGGGCACACATGGAAACGGCACACAGAAACACCCAAGCCCAGGACTCACACCCAGGACCTTCGTGCTGTGAGACGGACATGCTGACGTGTAGTTTGTCACAATTTAAATGGTATTTTTATTGCTATGATGTTCAGCACGTATTACGTATGTCTGGCCACACCCCCCTGCTTTTTTCCTTAGAGCCACAGGTAGCACTAATGTCAATCAGAGATGGTTAGGGGGCATGAAAAGATGACAGCATATTATACACACAATGTCATGAGCTGAGAAACTGAGCATGAGTCAGATTGGAGAGTTCAATTGCTCTCTACTATATAAAATATGGTATTAACCTTTACATCCTGAACAGTCTGTCATTCAAAAATCTAAAGTGCTCTGGGAAAAAAAAACCCTGAGGACAAAGCAAAAAAGACCAAAAAAAAAATAAATCAAACAGTCAAAAAAAAAATCAAAGATCAACGGATCAACAGTGGGCTTTCTGCCTGCAACTTTCTTAAAGTAACTGTCAACATATTACACCAGGATTAAGATATAAAGAGGTCAAAATGGCATCTTAGGAAGCAAAAACACTTATTATTTGGGTCTTATTAACCGCCGTCATACACATCGCACAACACACGTACAACAGGTCTACGACAGAAAACTGGGCAGATTCCTATTACATTTGTGTGTCGAACGAAACTCAGCAGCTTCGCGGCAGAAAATGTGATGTGATCAGAATCGCATGATTCCTTAAAATAGTCCTAACATTGCGCTACGGCCAACCCACAAATGTTACGTCATGTAACATACATACAGCGCTCGTGCATTTACAGAAGATCACAGGGATATCATACGAGGATGTTTTGTATAGCAACAACTGCATCACTTTAAGAATGTTGTACAAATTGACTTGCAGATTTTTCCCTACCACACCTGTACAAAAGGTGTTTTATACGTGAACACAACTTCAAAGCATCCAGATCCACCTCACCGAAACCTACATAATCTCTTCTGTCGTAGTTCCACTAAATTCGTACATGAAAAAAATTTGCAGTTTTTCTGTAACGGGGTTAAGAATCAAACAATAACCCCATGTAAAATTATTAAGTCTATTTTTAGACATATCTCACTATTTTTAAGCTTTAAATATTATTCATATATTGACAGATAATGTCAGCCTCTGCTGTAAAGCGGAGCTTGTAGAAGTCCAGTCCAATTTACCAGTCTTACCAGTGGATTTACGTTCCTACCCTCACCTCTGGTCACGAGCTTTGGGTGGTGACCGAAAGAACAAGACTGCTGATACAGGCGGCTGAAATGAGCTTCTTTCGCAGGGTGGCGGGGCTCTTCCCAGAGATAGGATGAGAAGTTTGGCCATCTGGGAGGAACTCGGAGTAGAACCGCTGATCCTCCGCGTTGAGAGGAGCCAGATGAGGTGGCTAGGTGTCTGATTAAAATGCCTCCTGAACGCCTCCCTGGAGTGGTGTTTCGGGCATGTCTGACCGGGAAGAGACCCCGGGGTCGACCCAGAACACGTGGAGGGACTATGTCTCTCGGCTGGTCTGGGAACGCCTCGGTGTACCCCCCAACCCCCACTCTCCCTGGAAGAGCTGGAGGAAGTGGTTGGGGAGAGGGACGTCTGGACCTCACTGCTTAGGCTGCTGCCCCCGCGACCCGACCCCAGAACAAGCGGAAGTAAAAATGGTGATGATGATTACAGATTATTCTTTTTATCTAAAAATTAATGCTTAAAATTACCCCAAAAAAACTCCAACAGACCAACAAATATTAATTTAAAAATAGAAAAAAAAAAGGAAAAAGCTTAAAAATAAAAAATGTCTCGAAATATATTTAATAACTTCAGATTTGGTTTATCATAATCTTCATAATAGGAAATGTTAAAAAATTTTCCCTAGATTTATAATAGTTGCTGTTATTTTTTGCAGTGTTAGTCTGAAAGAGTGGGTGTAAAAACAAACAAACAAACAAACAAACAAAAAACAACCTAATTTTAAACCGCATGTAAATAGCTATGAAACATATAATAACAAGGTCTGACTAAACATCGCCATCTCTAATGACTCCAGGTGATGGCGTACGGCCGATTATTCAAGTTGAGGGACATCAGAGACACAAAGAACCGTTTTCAATTAGTCGTTTTAATAAAAAGGTCATGATGTATTTGTCAGCCAAAGCACCTGATAGAGTGGCACTAAAAGGGCCGTGGTAACTGCAGCGGTTGTTGATTGGAGCATTAAAGCAAGAGCAATTTCATGATCTGCTAACCAGCATTACCATATTGTAAGCACACCCCAGCTGTCTTCCTGCGTTATTGTAAAGGCACGAGGCTTAGTGAAGTCAGACCTCTTTCCTTCGTTCTCCCAGCAGCCGGTGAGAATGAGCCGCATTATGCTTCTGTAGTACTCACATTAAAACACACTGACTGCCCTCACACGCCTTAAAACCTCCATCTGTATGAAGAAACAGTCTGAATAACACGGCGAGCACCACAGTGAAAGATAATAAGTGGAACATTTGCGCATTTGAAGCCAGCATTTTACACAATGCCTCACCCGCCTTCGTTCGTGTTTTTACATTTACGTCCATGTATTTTCACGCTGCAAACACTTGTATAAAGTGACTTCCAAGTACGGCTGTATAGAATACAGACATACAGCTTTTCAAACACATAATAACAATAACAATACAATGGCTATGTATCCATCTAGTGGCCCTGATGTAAGAGAGATAAAGGAAGGAAAAGCAGTGAATTGGATTGAAGCCTAGTACATGGGGAGGGCTGTAAAAACTGGTTGAGCAACAAATCCATCCATCCATTATCCATACCACTTATCCATCAGGGTCACGATGGAAGCTGGTGCCAATCACAGCTGACTTCATGTGACCCTGAACACATCACCAGGCTATTACAGGACTAACACAGACACAAACCACCATTCACACTCACATTCACATCTAGGGGTAATATAGAATAGACGGTTGACTTGATGTACATGTCTTTGGACTGTGGGAGAAAACTAAGGTACCTGGAAGAAACTCCGTCCTAACCACTGAGCCACCGCATCACCATAAGCAACAAGTCATTTTTAAGCTACGCCGTGTTGCTGAGCCTCTACCTGACCGACTGAAGCATCCCCAGATCGTAACGCTGCCCTTGGAGGATTGTACAGTGGCCACTATCCATGGTGGGTACACTGATTCACACGCTTCCTTTCTCACCCAGATACGCCCATCACCATGGAATAGGGAGAATCTGGACGGATCAGATCACATGACCATGTTCCACTTCATCTTCAAGCAAACATTTATTCTGAATTTACCTCACTAATAAGAAGAATAACCAATATATAATAAAATAACAATAATGATAATATCAAAACATATGACTATTTATTACATACACCAATCAGCCAAAACATTAACACCATTATGCCTGATCTGTGGCTAGACAGCCCCAAACAAAACAAGCTGCAATGCTTTGTGTGTTCTGACTCCTTTCTATCACAGCCAGCTTTAACAGTTTAAATAGTTTAAACTCCCCACATGCATCAATGAGCCTTGGGCACCCATGACACTCTTGCCAGTTCACTAATTGTCCTACCTTGGATGACTTTAGGTGGGTACTTCCCACTGCATACCAGGAACATCCTACAAGACCTGCCATTTTGGAGATAAACAGACCCAGTCGTTTGACATCAAACTCACTCTGATCCTCACGCCTGAACTAAGTGTTCAATACATCCCACATAAATAATCATCATTCATAATGGTTCATGCTGGTTTTAATATTATGGCTGATTAGTGGGTATTCATAAGAAGCTCCCACGTTGCCCAGATGAGAATGGACACACCTCTAGAGAGCACCTCCCCATTTTACGTTTTACAAGTGCGAGTGTGTGTCCAGAAAGAAGGAAAAGTAAGATGAAGAAAGAAAGAAGAAAGAAAAGAAATCTGTATGAACGTAAGTACAGTATTCGGAAGTATTAACTTAAGAGCTAATACATGATTGGAAAGGAAGGGGGTAAAGGAGGCGGGGCATTCACAATCAACTGAATCCCACATGGCGGACTTCTGTACAGGCCTTGCATTTTGGTATTAAATCTTCAGTATGTGTTTGTACAAATACAGCAGGCACTTTGTTCAAATGTAAAAATGTAATTATGTGCCAAAAAAGAAACCCTTGTGGATATAAAAACAAGCCTGCACAGAGATGCAGCACACACACACACACACACACACACACACACACACACACACACACACAATGATATGGAAATAGAGTTAATGCTGTGCAAGTACGCCGTAATTCTTTTCTCTAAAGAGTTACAACACTGCTTTATAATTATGTCATTTAGTGAGATGCTGTTTAACTCTCACCAAAAGAAAAAATAAATCCAAGCTGGTTTCCAACACAGGGCTCTATCGTGAGGCATGTCGCACTGGGTAAACAGAACTCATCCTGAATGACCTACAGTAAAATATGGAAGAATAACGGCTAAGCCAGTTTACTACTGAAAGCCCAATAAAAAGATAAGAACATTATTGATTCACAAATTATTTTTCGGGCAGCTCTTAGGAAATTATGTGGTTTGTGGTTTTCTTCAGCTATGATGCATAAATCACTGTCATGATATTTTCTTATTCCAAGCTACAAAAAAAATCCTAAATGGAGTCCATTCATCATTAAATAATGCCAGGTTTCCTCAATAATTTGACTTCACTTGGTGGCAGGATTGAGTCATGCTACCAGTTACAATAATTTGTGTCAAGAATGATGTGGTTAACATATAAATGTCAGATGATGCGTGCCCAGTGTAAGGGTGCTGGATTTCCGATCCCAAGGTCGGGGTTTCAAGCCCCACTATCACCGGGTTTGTCACTGCTGTCCCCCCAGTGCAGCTAACTGGGTTATATAAAGGGCCGGACATTTCTCTCACTGTCTGTGATGAGAGGCATGTAAAAGACCCATTGCTTCATAAAGAGTAGGCCAGTGGGTTGCCGTCAGCATGTATCTGCCCTGTGATGGCCTGGCGAACTGTCCAGGGTGTACTCTGCCCTCGCCCAGAGTCGACTGAGATGGACGCCAGCCTCCCCGGAACCCAAATTAGGATTAATCGCTTCAGAAAATGAACACCAATGGAGCATGATATGATTCCTAATTGAAAAACCCCCAAAAGTTCGTCAGGAAGCTGCTTCCTGAGCTCCCCCTGATACAGTGATTCTGAAACAGGATGGCCTGTTTGGGTTCCACCTGGCTTTATGGTCTTTCCCATCTCTGTGCATACTCTGCTCTGATTAGTCACCTGGAAAAGCTCCGCCCTCAGTGCGCTGAGAAGCAGGGCTCGCTGCGGGGGTGAGGTTTGGAGAACAGCCGATGAGAAGGTCCAGAATGCTGTCATGCATTAGTGCGGCAAAAAAAAAAAAAAACAGCCCAGTGGGAAGTTACGCATGCACTGTGGAGTGATCCACATCGTCTATTCAACACTATATCATTCAATATCAAAAAGTTAGAAAAACATAATAGATTTTATTTTCTATCTAAAATGTGTGATAAATTCTCTGAGCGACCTCTGTGTGAACTTTTCCCAAATAGGCACAGTGTTTATTTCGAGTGCAGCGTTTTCCATCCATTAATGATCAGCTACACACGATTAATGAGCAAGAGTGGGTTTTAGAGTGAATTTTAAGGTCAAGGCTTAATTCGATTACCAACAATTTAAAACAAAAGATGTGAAAGTAGCACGAACTCACAGAATAAATATATGAACCCTTTAAGTTCAGGTCTACAGTTATCATAGGCTGTGTTTTGCTTACGGGTGAATATAACTGTGAATGCTAATTTAATTCAGATGCACCCAGTGGCTTGCATGATTGCCAAGTAACTGGACGAAAGAAAACAAGTTTCACACCTTAATAAAAATGAAAAACAGGCTTGTATAAAGGAACAGTTTAACCTAGTACACAAAATATGTTAGAATTCTAAAATAAGGGTACCTGGCTGTCAAACGTCACAGCCTTGACATGTAATCAAAATACAAAGGGTGGTGTGCAGAGGGTGGTCAGATCAGCACAACGCACCAGGACCGAAGTGCCAGCCATCCAAGATCTCTATACACAGCGCTGTAGGTTGGAGGAAGATCCCAGACACACACTCTTCACGCTTCTGGAGCATCTGGACTCGCACCAGCTGATTTAGGGACACTTTCTACCCACAAGCCATCAGGCTATTGAACTGCTGACATACTGGACAATTATACAGTTTTAAATTTTTTACTTTATATTTTATCTAAATGTTTCTTATGTGAGTGAGACCCCACTCAGTGCCCCACTCAGTACACTCTTATGTACTGAGTGGGGCTCTGAGTCCAAGAATTTCATTGCTGGTAATGATGTTCCATTCTTACCTCTATATGGCAAATAAACTTGACTAAAAAGTATTTTCTACAAAGGGACACACATGGACACACCCCAGCAAGCATGGACCTTTGCTTGGGACCTCCAGGGCTTCTGAAGAGTGTGTGTGTGTGTGTGTGTGTGTGTGTTGGGGAGCATGAGACAACATATCACTGTCTCAAATATCCTGATACAAAATACTGGTGAGAACACAGAGAGCTCCTGTACCAGAAGGAGTAGCATACAGAACACAACGTTTATGAATGGGAACTCACCTGCCTCGAAGCACACTCACTTAACAGTCCAAAAATAAATAAATAAATAAATAAATAGTCCACGTTACGCTTAAAGGTTAAGGAAGACGTGTTATACCACATAGGTCAAACGCAAAGCCCACAGCCTGGATTCATTCCACCTATGCCAACTTAAATAAATAAATAAATAAAATTGTGAACCTGTACAATTCCTCAACATTTCTACACTACCCAGAATTCACAGCAGACCTTGAGCATTAGCCATTCAAAGGTAGTTAACATAAACCTCCATCTGTATAAGTATCACTGGTTCAAGTCTATATCACAGCTAGCACATTGTGGTCTGACATGTGGGTTAAAATCAATGCCTGCGTGCTGTGCTTGATGTAAGTCACACCCGTGTCTAAAATCAATTCGGAACCATGTGGACTGCTGTGCCGGCAGTGATGGATCCAGAAACACATTTCAGAGTAACGAGGAAATATACAAAATAAAATCACAATCTGGTTTATCTCATGTGGACGGTGAAATTGTTAAGTGTAGCATGCTGGTGCATTTCAGGTGGATGTATAGAAATACCAAAGCCATGAAATACATTTATGACATTATACCAGTGCATTGTAATAAAAACATTGATTACTGCACTTGAGGTGCATTATTATTTATCTACCTCACTTCAAGTACATTATTCATACCTCAACAGGGCCACTGCCACTTTATTTATTACTACATTACACATAAATATTTATTTATTACTGCCTTCAACCTAAGTGCAATAATTACTTACTATTTTTTACACTATACCTTTTAACCCCCCTTCTATTTCACCATCGATAGGTTTTAATCTTCGTTTTACTATGGGTACATACTTTTATACATAGTTTATTTAACTTCGGGCTTCTACTGGTTTGCTCTAAACATTAAACAATCTTGTTGTATCTCTAGGTGGCACGGTGGCGCGGTGGTTAGCACGTCCGCCTCACAGCAAGATGGTCCTGGGTTCGACTCCCAGCTTGGGCGTTTCTGTGTGGAGTTTGCATGCTCTCCCTGGGTTTCTTGAATGGGTCGCTTGCATGGGTTTCCTCTGGGTACTCTGGTTTCCTCCCACAGTCCAAAAACATGCACGATAGGCTAATTGGCTGTTTCAAATCACCCCTGAGTGTGAGTGTGACTGATGGCCCTGCGATGGCCTGGCGAGTTCAGAAAATGAATCAATGAATGAATGTTGTATCTCTATCATGATAAAGATATTTTATCTTATCGGGTCTATGTCAACACACTGCGTCACCAAATCATATAGTCATACAAAACGCATAAAATAACACGTGTATCATAAAGAATGTGTAGATATTAAATATGTGATGGTAAATTCATATTTGTGACCCTCCAGTACAAAACCAATCGGAACTTGCATGACCCAGGTCAGCTGCTCATAGAATAATGTGAAAATCTTTCATTTCCCACTTTGTACTTGGAGGCTGCTTATGTCTAGCGCACTGTTAGAGGCTAGCGTGCACATGGTTCGGGAGTTCAATTCAAAACTAGTTTTAGAGTGTACAACACACTGTATGAAATTATCATCTCCTAACGGTTATTTACAATCTAAAACTAGTTTAGAAACCCCTAACCCCACGTGCACGCTAGCCGCTAACAAAGCGCGACATTAAGACATAAGCAGCCTCCAAGTACAACATGGGAAATTAAAGATTTTCACGTTATTCTATGAGCCGCTAACCTGGGTCATGCAAGTTCCGACTGGTTTTGTACTGGAGGGTCACATATATGATAGCTATCAACAGAGCAGAGCCCCATTGATAAAGAAAAAGTGTCAAATCATCGAGTAGCTTTTTGGAACGTCAAGAAAAACTCATACTGTAGTATCCGTCCATCCGTCCCTCCGACTTACGTGTACATGTGGTGAAATTTCTCATGCCGGTATGTAACCGTTGTAATGCGAATGCATGTCTGTGTGATGGTAACTTCTACTCTATCTTCCCCTCTAAACTTGTTTTAGGCCATAAAATATACTTTTTTCAATAATGTAAACAGAATTCCATGGGCCGTATACAGCAGGTATCTTCGTCTTTTTAGCTGGCAAAATAAACTATTACTGCGGCACAAATAGGCTTTTAACCCAGTCACATCGAGGAATCACAGGACTTTTCTGGCGTGAATAATGTGCTTACGGGAGCGAACCTATTCAGCAGAATGGCATCTCGCTACCCTGTGGTGATCCTGGGTTTCCATTAAAAAAATCTTATCTCAATAGCGTAACACTTTCAAACAATATCAAAACTTTGGAGGGCGGTCATGACGTGATAGATATGACATTAAGTCATCGCTGGTGTCATCAAAACGAATTCACACTGAAACCTTGTATCAGAAAAGGTTCATTTTTTTGGAGCTTCGCCTTTAGGCAGAGCATAAATCTTCATAATAGTGCAGCGTTCAATAAAACAACATAAGCAAGCAAAAATATAAGCTATGTGTTAGTAAACTGGATAGACACTGCTCGGGGATCAACGTTTCTAGTACAAACCTTGGTAGATATTGCTAATACTTTTAGAAGCATTCTGATGCTGGGGAGGGTTACCTAGGCAACCAAAGCTGGCCACAAGTTTGTGTCACGAAGTGATTCGCTTATCGCCCGATTCGCCTGTCACTCATCACTTGCGCAGTATGTCAACTTGTGCCTTTTTCAGAACATATTAAATAAAGCCATGTTTGAATAATTCAGTTAATTATTTGTTTAATTTCACATATGAATAGCTTTTGGATGAGGAAATTGCACTCTAGTACTAACAGTATGAACTGTGGTTGTTTCATCTTCCGACTGACTTGAAATCAGCTTACAATCTGGAGGCTAATACTTCACAGTCCAATGGCCAGCCAACCTTCTCACTCCTTATTAGTGGAGCGTGAGGCAGCGAGTGCCATGTCTAAGAGTTCACTACACTGAATGCTCGATTTCACAGGGCGCCTGTTAGCTCAAAGTTCACCGTTCCGTGCCAAGCCTAAACAAAACAAATAGACATGACAATTTTCACAATCTTTCTAAATCCGATAAGATGACTATCACACCAGGTCTGTAGGGTTAACACTGTATGCGCCTGTTGTTTTACCAGAAATCACTTGCTCAGAAAACGTAACTCCAAGCAGGATTAGTCTTTTCTGAGTCTTTTCTGTAGGAACCGAGCTTCATAGATGGACATTCAATAGACACTCAATTATGTGGGATGAATCACTCTAGTGCACCAAAGAAATTCAAGATCAAAATGGCTTTTAAAAAGTTTTTAAGGGCTATTTCCATGGTGATAGAGATAGTCTCTACATCTATTAAGCATAAAGCTATGTGCTTGCACGGTCAAAGCAATTTTAATGCGGTCTCAGGATGGAAAAGTTTTCCGATTTAGCATGATTCATTCTGATTCATTCATTCATTCGTTTTCTGAACTGCTTTTTCCTAATTAGGGTCGCGGGGAGGCTGGCGCCCATCTCAGCCGACTCTGGGCGAGGGCGGGGTACACCCTGG
>JAOUQZ010044913.1:0-10954 GCA_028564935.1 Neosilurus hyrtlii | reverse complement strand
AGACCCGGCCACCAGGTGCTCGCCTGCGAGCCCCAACCCCAGGCCTGGCTCCAGGGTGGGGCCCCGGTAACGCCAATGACACAAAAACAGCCTTTAATCTAGGTCATAAGACACATAAATTCGTCCACTAAATATTCATTAATAAGGTCAAGCTAAATAAGCGGTCTTGCAAACCCGTAGTAATATTTTTTCCTTCAGCCACTTTGCAAGGTTGCAATCAGATGGTATTGCTACAATTTGAAAGAAAAAAGGAACAGCATGTTAGCAGTGTTTGAAAAACCTCAATAATTTAGATATTAATTTTATGTCCCTCCATTACAGACCAATTTTTCATTCCAAAATTTTTCCTTCAGTTAACAGTCCAAGGTGGTCTTTAAACAATACCAATTGTAATTTTGTTCTGCCCTTGTTAGCACAGGAGTTCTAGACCAAAAACAGTAAAAGTATACATCTTAGCCTGGCCTTCAGTCTTGGTTCAGTGTTCATTCCTCGAAGGTGTATAGTGAGGTTGTGACAAAACATCACAGGATAGTGTTAGTTTATTCAGTTTTCTCTCTTACCCAAACTAAAAAGAAACGCATTATGAATAGATAGGCGAGTTAAACAAACACAAGCAGACTGGAAAGCACCCAGCATCCATTTTCTTATTTGTAGAGAACATTTTACTGTCTCAATGTAAAATGGCTGCAGGTTTGACTGTTCAGAAGCTGTTAGCAAGCTAGAACAGGAAAGGGTAAGTAATCAAATCTATTTAATTTAAAATAAAAATGCCCAAATACATATTATACACTGGAGCTTGGTAAATAAAGCGAGCTGCTTAAAGTGTGCAATGTGCGCTCTTATAGTTTTTCAACTTAGTCAGTGATCTACCAATCTCCGCTCTATACAAGAATTTATTTAGAAATAGCTGATTTCATCTGTGTTAACTCTACACTTGCTTCAGAACACAGACACTTAAGCACTGTACACATACACACACACAACTTTGCGGGAGGTAAGCGCCGATTTTCATTCCTCTGTGTGTGTGTGTGTGTGTGTGTGTGTGGTGCCCGAGTGTGAGCTTGGTCTAAGTTTAGTTTAGCAAGCCTCTAATTAGCTGAGTCATATATTTAGATAATTAGAAGGTAAACTTTGTTTTCCATTTAGACAGAGCATGCATGTGTCCGAGATTTTACATCTAGATCGGAAGAAAAACAAAGATAGAATGTAAAGTAGGATCTCCTGCAGCTTACTGCAACACATTGAGCACTCTGCCCTCTATATTGCTGGAAGGTAGAAAGGGCGGAGGGCTTTAAGTTTCTTGGAGTCCACATCTCTGCCGATTTCACCTGGAATACAAACATCTCTCACCAACTTTTACTTCTCTGCCATCGAGAGCCTCCTGACCTACTGCTGTACATTGTGGTTCAGCAGCTGTACTGCAGAGGACAGGAAGGCCCAGCAGCGGGTGGTGAGGATGGCAGAGCGGGTTATTGTAACTACACTACACCCCCCAGTCACATTTACACTGGCAGACTGTAGAGGAGCAGACTCAAGAACAATTTTTACCCACAAGCTGTCAAACGTGCAACCCCGCTATCACCACCACCGCCGCCGTCACACACACTGACTGAGTAACGATCATTCAGACCATCTTCCTGGACAGTGCAATGTTACTCTTTAAGTGCAATATTCATGATTAGGTGCAATACACTTCATCCTGGACTTTCCGGATTATTAGGGGTGATAGGCTGTCTGGGAACCTCAAAAGTCTGGCAGTCACAAATGTCCGGGGTCCCTACCCTTTCCTGGACATTTACCATGTCCGGCAGTCGCCATTATTCAGCAGCAGTCCCGGACTTTTACAACACTTATCTGACACTCAATACAAGCCTATGTACATGTACTACTGTAGGTATACCTATTTAAAAAAACATACAAAACATGGTTTAATATAATTATGAATAATACGTAGCAACATATGTAGACTAGTAGAGGTACAGTAGTAGAAGGAGGAGGAGAAAGAGGTATGTATACTGTACAGGGCTCTAGTTTAGCACTTACCGTATGTAGAAAGATTTTAGGTGTATGCCGCATTTGTATAGTGGTATGCCGTGATCGTATAGTGGTGCCCTAAATACATAGTTATAACTATTCTAGATCAGACACGACATCCATGGGTGAATCAGGAAACACAATAAAGTCGTCTTGAGATTCTGGTGAGATGTCTGCTTCAAGACTAGGTGGGTTGTTGGTGGTGGCAGACGAGCCAGGTTAAGGTGGAGAAGGTGGATTGGTGGTGGTAGGCTGGCTGATACCACTCGGGCCAGGTTGAGAAGGCGGTTTGGCTGTTCTTAGTTTGAAAGAACTGACAATTCAGGCAGCCTGGTGCTACAGAACAATAATTTTAGCGTGGAGAATACAGAGCTGATCGTAATCTTTCTGGATGTCCGAGTTGGTACTGTTTTTCACAAACGTAAGGGGCGTATTAGCACATTCTTTTATCACATTCATTTTAAATGTGAAACTAAGCAAAGCGTCGCACAAGACAATATTATTGTTTTTTACGGGCTGCCAAAGCACGCTGCTACCTAGCGGAAGTTGCGGACTTTGACCAGGGAGAGGGGAATGGGTCGGATTTATCCGAGCATTCAGTCCAGGAAATAGGGATTTACAAGTTTTAAAAGGCATCATTATATAAATATATCACTGCCTTTTCACTCATCTGATGGTGATCAGTTTTCCTTTTTTATGTAGAATATATGCAATATAAAAATACCAGTGAAATGTGTTGACACTGGGACTTTAATAAAAATAATTATATAACATCTTATTATATGAGATATATAATAACATACATCTTGTCATCCTTTAAACAAACAAACATCGATGCAACGTATATGTAGTGGCTTGCAAAAGTATTGATACTCTTTGAACATTACAACCACAAACATAAATGTTGGGATTTTATGAGATTGACCAACACAAAACGGACCATAATTGTAAACTGGAAGAAAAATGATACATGGTTTTCAACATTTGTTTCTCTGACCAGCTTCCCTCTCCCTTCAGAAGAAAAGCATTCCCACAGCATTTTTTTTTTTTTGGTTTGTTTTTTTTGGTTTTTGCTATACTGTATTAATCCCACAAGAGAAATTATTGCCTCTGCATTTAACCAATCTAAAGTGAGCGAACACACACACTCTCGGAGCAGTGGGCTGCCACACACACGTTGGGGCACCCGGAGAGCAGTTGGGGGTTAGGTGCCTTGCTCAAAGGCACTTCAGCCATGAATGTGGAGTAAGGGAAGGTGCAGCTCACTTCCCCACCGCCACACATTTTTCCTGCTGGTTAGGGAATCGAACCAACAACCTTTCAGTCTTAAAGCCGCTTCTCTAACCATTAGGCTACGGCTGCCTCCAAGCATGATGCTGCTACCACCATGTCTCAAGGTGGGGATGGTGTTTTGCAGAGTGATGTGCAGTATTAGTTTTCTGCCACACATAGCAATTCGCATTTAGGCCAAAAACTTCAATTCTGCTTTTATCTGACCAGAGCACCTTCATGTCAATGCAAACATAGCTTTCTTTGGTTGCTTTCAACAATGGCTTTCTTCTTGCCACTCTTCCATAAAGTGCATAATTAATAGTTGTCCTATGGACAAATTCCCTCCTGAGCTGTGGTTCTCTGCAGCTCCTCCAGAGTTACCATATTGCTCTTGGCTGTTTCTATGATCAATGCTCTCTTTGCTTGGCCTGTCAGTTTTGGTGGATGATCGTGTCTTGGTAGGTTTGCAGTTGTTCCATACTGTTTCCATTGTCGGATGATGGATTGAACAGTACACAGTGATAAGTTCAAAGATTGGGATATTTTTATAACCTAACCGTGCTTTAAACTTCTCCACAACTTTGTCCATGACATGTCTGGTGTGTTCCATGTGTTTCATGATGCTGTTTGTTTACTTATGTTCTCTAACAAACCTCTGAGTGCTTCACAGAACAGTTGTGTTTACACACAGGTGGACTCTATTTACTAATTTAGTGACTTCTGAAGGCAATTCATTGAACTGGATTTTAGGAGTATCAAAGTAAAGGTGGCTGAATACAAATGTTCAATATGGATTTACTTGTAGACATTGTACCCAGTACTCCTGATTTATTCTGAGATTCAAAACAGGGTAGCTCTCCTTTAGGGCCCATCTGGTATGAAATTTTATTATTTTCTTAAGCTGATGATAAAGATTTGTTACAAATAAAAAAATGTCTTCAGAAACATTCCTCCAAGTGCATTATTACTTTTGGGTAAGGTTAGGCTTTTATGTTAACAAATTGTCTTTTAGTTGGAGAGGGGAGGTTTTAAATGCAATCTTCCAAAGTGTCTGAGGATGAAATTTTTGATGACATTGACATTGTTGCAAGACTTACAGTTTTAATGACTTATGATCCTACAGCTGCATGGAACAGTATTGAAGTGGTGATGTTATTTAGCTAATTACCAGCAGATTGCAGCCCAAAATATGGATCTGTTTATTGTGTTTATCTCAGACACAGATGTAAATCCATACAGAAATGTTGCTGGGATGTATTTGTGTTTTGTAGTGGTTATATATTTGACTGCACAGTAATGCATGTGTACTGACTTTATGATGTTCAGGTGTACCGCCAAGACTGTGAGACATTCGGGATGGTGGTGAAGATGCTTGTGGCCAAGGACCCAGGTCTGGAGAAGCATCTGCAGAACCCTTTGAAAGAAAACCTGAGTGAGATTCGTGAGCGCTGTCTTGAAGATCTCCGACATTTTATCTCAGAACTAGATGAAGTGGTTCGTCAACCAGATCCTACTGTCTGAAGTACCAACATTGCCTTTTCATCACTTTTCTCAGAGACGACATCATACTTTCTACAGGGGCAATATTTTGAAAAATATTTTTGACCATTACAGATGTTCTTCACAAAAAGTATTTAGTGATTTTTGTGTAGTTCTGTACCTGTACTTGTGCATCTTAGAGGATTTTAGTGACCTAGGATTAGTACTGTAAGTAAAAACGATTAATGCAGTATTACTTCATAAACCTGGATTGTTTTCAATTCAAATTGCTTCATATAGTTTTTTCTATTAATACCATATATAAATGATGCCCGTTGATTTGTTAAATTTGGTGTTAGTCTTACCAAAGTGATGTTGGAATTTTTTGTTTCTGGATATTTCCAGTATATTGTTGATCTCTGTAAGTCAATAAAGATAAAATATTTTACTTAGTTTCATCTTGTGGAGAACATTGGTATTATTATGATTATTATTAATATTATTATATTTTGACATTTTAATTCAGGCTACTTACATAAAACTTAATTTTGCTTTATACCCCAATTGTCCCTCATCATAATAAACTATTAACTTTGAACTCTCTTCAGGACAACACAGACACAGGTCGGTTCTTTGGGACGGGCGTTTATTGTCTACACTTGTTTGTAGCATTTCTTGGTGACGCCGTGAGAACTACGGCAGCAATACACAAAGCGCGACCGAATCAATAAATGCCCACAGCATATGAAACATGAAAGAAAATACAACATGAAATAAATACATTTACAAATTAATACCTCGTTGGCCGCTTGTCTTGAAAAGAGGTCTTTTACTTGCAAAATAAATCTTCTGGGCTCTTCAGCAACTTAAATATAACAACTTTCAACAATATTGAAGACAACGTGGGTGATTCGCTGGGCTGCATGATGTGTGCAAACAAAAGGTTCCGCAGCAAGGAGCGACACAGACATTAGTTCCAGGCACCACAAACAATGAATTAAATTATTTATTTATTTATTTATTTATCACATAGCACTTTGAATTTTATTATAATTCTGCTTCACCCAGCAACACTTCACCCAGCAACAGCACACCAGGATGGACCGCTGGACTCAGAAAGCACAAGGATCAGGAGGATCAGGATCACCGGCATCCCAGAAGCAGCATGTGTAACTCAAAAACAAAAAGAGAGAGACTTCACTATAATTTAACATTAAGTCTAGTTGATTATCTTGTAATGGTAACTGTAGTCCTAAATCATTGCAGTAAATGGTTATCTTCACAAAAGATTTGACCTAAAGATGGATGAAACAGGTTGTACCAACCATAAATGAGTGGATAGATGTAACAGTGGACAGTGAATCCTGAAGATGGATTTATTTACACAACACTGGGGGAAATGGGCACAATATGTGAAACCCCTAAGACCTGATTTTGTAAAAAAAAATAACTAATTGAAAGAACATCCACAATATACTTTATTAACTAAATCAAATTATTTATCTTTATTCTTTATTTCTTTAAGAATACTAAAATAGCAGGGAACCACTACAAGATTTTTGTTTTGCACTCTGGATGTATATAGTTAAGTTTGTTCATTTTCTAGACAAGGAAATAGATCTGAAACTATATACATCATATATATATATAATAAATTTTTTTCCCCCCTTTTCTGTGCAATTTTTTTTTATATGGGTTAAAATGTACCATATAAACATCAATATATATGCACATACTTGATTTTATTTCCTGTCTTATATGTAATAATAATGTTCCATGTATGGAAAAAGAGTGGTGTATTTAAAATGCTATTTTCGATGAAAAGAACTTCACAGTTTCTGAGTGGATATTTAGGTCCATATGGATCATCATCAGCAGGAGTGAAGGGGCTTACAAGATGTGAACTCCAACCAGCAGTAGCAGATCAGGACGGTTCACAGGATTCAGAAGGATCAGGATCACTGGTATATCAGAAGTAGCATGTATACCTCTGCACAAACACAGAGAGAGAGGTTGTTAGGTATGCTCATAACTGTGTAATGGTTAAAGAGAATTTATTAGTGCTGAGTGCCAGCGCCGAGAACTCTGGCATGACTATGACAGCATATCTAAAAAGGGAGAACCAGAAGGACATAAGGGCAGCCTGTGACATGAGGCAGTCAGCCACTACACTGTGTTGTCTGCAGGCAATATACAAAGTGTATAAGTGGTTTCATGGACAGTTATGAAAGTGAAGGAGGCCATTATTAAATATTCCTATAAGACTTGTTGCAGAAATTTAAAGAATGGTCAAATCAAAAAATCCAATATGGTTTTCTTCCATAAAAACATGTGTGTCTTAATGAAATAAACATTTCATACATAAATACATGGATGTGCTTAATAAGTAGTTAGTAATAATTGCTCTCTGTATGGTGTGGCATTTTTTGAGTTAATATTTTTAGTTTTGGTTAGTTATGCTGAATGATTTCTTATCATATTTATAATTTGTTACCAAAGCAAAATCTGTTTTCATGTCATTTTCTGAACCTAATTAGAGTCGCGGGGAGGCTGGCGCCCATCTCAGCCGACTCTGGGCGAGGGTAGAGTACACTCTGGACAGCTCGCCAGGCCATCGCAGGGCAGAAACACGCTGACGGCTATGCAGCTACTCTTGACGAAAATCAGCAATGGTTTTTTTACATGCCTCTCACCATAGACAGTCAGAGACATGGTCGGCATTTGATAACCCAGTTAGCTGCACTGGGGGGACAGCAGTGAGAACGCACTAGTCCGGTTTTGCTGACTGCTTCTTCTCGAAATTGTTCTTATATAGTCTGTGTTGTTTTGGCTTAGTGTTCTGTTGTAGGTCACCAATCAAACACTGTCCACAGGGTGTGGCATGGTGTTGAAAAATGGAGTGATAGACTTCCTCTTTAGAGATTCCTTTCACCCTGGACAAATCTCCCACTTTACCACCACCAAAGCACCCCCAGACCATTACATTTACCCCACCATGGTTGGCATTTGTTCCAGCGTCTTTTACTTTCTGCACCTTACCTGCCAAATGTTGTTCTTTGTCACCCGAACACCTAACTTTGATACATCCATCTATAGCACTTTCTGATGTACTTGTCCACTTGTTCAGTTGTGCATCAGGGCCTAAGGCTTTTCTTCTTATCCTGGTTAGAGACAGTTTGTGCTGTTAATTTCTCAGAACAAATATAGGTTAAGGAATTTCATAAGAAAGTTATTTTTTCTGGCCATGTTTATTTTATACAAAGGGTAAGAGACAACCCAAATTACAAACAGGGTTTTACAACGGCAATTCCACCGTGATAGATGTAACATTTGTAAGATGTCTGTGCCATTTCATTTAGTCTCGCACTAACTGTTGAAACCATAATTCCTTGATGTCTTAATCTTGTGCATGGGCATCATTGAGGTCTTTAGACAGAGAAAAAAGATATTCAATTATACTTCTGTTTTTTATGAAAACAAAAATGAGTGTAAAGGATGTTACAAGAAAAAGACGCATGAAAATTTCATTAAACTTTATTTCACAATCCTCTGAAAACTAAAAATACATGATTGTGAACTCAAGGTATAGTTGTGTGAAAAAGTGTTTGCCCCTTCCTGAATTTTTTTTTACGTTTGTCACCCTGAAATGTTTCAGATCATCAAACAAATTTCTATATTAGTCAGACAACACAAGTAAACACAAAATGCTGTTTTTAGGAAGGTTTCTATTATTAAGGGAGGAAAAAAAACTCCAAACCTTTATGGCCCTGTGTGAAAAAGTGATTCAGTGAAAAGGGATCAGTCTGGAAAAGGTTATAAAGCCATTTCTAAAGCATTGGGACTCTAGCGAACTACAGTGACAGGCATTATCCACAAATGGCGAAAACATGGAACATTGGAGAACCTTCCCAGGAGGGCTGGCTGACCAAAATTGCCCCAAGAGCGCAGCGGCGACTCATCCAAGAGGTCATAAAAGACCCCACAACATCCAAAGAACTGCAGACCTAACTTGCCTCAGTGGGTCAGTGCCTTGAGGTCAGTGTTCATGACTTCACCATAAGAAAGAGACTGGGCAAAAATGGCCTGCATGGGTCCAAGACGAAATCCACTGCTGCGCAAAAAGAACATTAATACTCGTCTCAATTCTGCCAGAAAATACCTTGATGATCCCAAGATTTTGGGAAAATACTCTGGACTGACGAGACAAAAGATGAACACACCAGCAAGTCCACCTCTGAATGGCTAAAGACTTTGGAGTGGCCTAGTCAAAGTCCTGCCCTGAATCCTATTGAGATGCTGTGGCATGACCTTAAAACGGCACTTCATGCTTGAAAGCCCTCCAATGTGGCTGAATTACAACAATTCTGCAAAGATGAGTGGGCCAAAATTCATCCACAGTTCTGTAAAAGACTCATTGCAAGATATCGCATATACTTGATTACAGTTGTTTCTGCTAAGGGTGGCTCAACCAGTTATTAGGTTTAGGGGCAATCACTTTTTCACACAGGGCCATGTAGGTTTGGATTTTTTCCCCTACCTTAATAATAAAAACTTTTATTTTAAAACTGCATTTTGTCTACTTGTGTTGTCTTTGACTAATATTTAATAATAATATTTAATTGCCACTCACTCTGTACTTGCTCTATTTCATGTACTGTCTGCCATTACTGTCTATTCTGCTTCTCGTTTTGTTCCATCATTTGTTCGCTATAGTTATTTCTTTGTTTTCTTCATTTCATCTTCTGCTTGTGTGTATGATACCTTTCCCAGCTCTCCCACAATCAGGAGGCTATCTGGCTGTTTCTTGTAGCTGTTCGCTGAGTTTTTACCTTAGTGATGGGGTCAGTCGTACTACCCCTTTCACATGGTACTCGTCTTCGCTTTCTGTACCAATCTCGCTTTGCTCTGTACATTTGCTGTTCCAACTCTGCCTCCCCTATTTTGCATTGGTTTCCTTTGCAGCTCCGGTAATCTAGGTGTCGGATCTCTTCCTCTTTGCTACTTGCTTCTGACAGCCAGTCTTCCCTCCTTTCTCCCCTCATTGTCGGGGTGCTTGAGTGGTACACCTTCTCAGTTGCCCTTTTCACATTACTCCTTCACCATCCCTTAGGTTTGCTTGTATCTCATGGAGGTCGTCGTACGGTCTGCCTCCCCTTGTCATTATCCAAGGAACCCTGGGTCCCACTCTGGGCTTTCTACGCCCTTTCCCAGGTTTTACTTTAATTCAGGGAGTTCCTCCTTTGGTCCTTCCTTTGAGTGCCATGCCGCCCCCCTATTCTCGTTTTCATGTGGTCTATATATCACTTTGCCTTTGAACTGGCCTTCCACCATATCTAAGTCCACCTCTTGTGGTTGTTCCTCTTCCAGGAGAGGGTAGATTCCCGCTATGTGGGTGACAGATATTTAAGATATTTAAGGGGGTGGCTTTTCCTGCTCCTCAGGTTCCTCTGCTGGTGGGGACATGGGCTGTTCTTTTTCCCTTTCCTCGTAAAGCTTTCTTTGTATTTCCCCTTCTTCCTGGAACCTTTTTCCTTTTTAATTTCTCCCCAGCTATCTAACCTCCTCTTAATTTTTTTACATCTTTCTTCATTAAAAGTGCCAGTTATTGGCCACTGTAACTCCACACGTCTGGGCATTCCATTTTCTCATGTATTTTCCATTATCGTTTTTTGCTTCTTTATGTTTTAATATGATCACCTCTACGGGTGTAGTTAGTGATTCAGGCCGTTTTTGTGATTCAGTATTCTTTAATATCACCATTAACACCGTTCATAGTCTCCCCTTCTCTGTAAAGTATTTCTTTCCCAAGGCAAGTCCTTATTTTTGTCTCTACAGACAACTGTTGCTAACAGTCATTTGACCGACTTAACCTGTCAGGGCCATTCTTTCTTCATCAGATAGTTCTATGATGCTAATGTGTTTCGTCTGTTTTTACTTTCACTTCCCCTTTTCTGTTTTTATGCAATAGCTATGAGAGGTTGCTATTCTTCTTTCTCAGCTGGTCATCTCCGTTTTTCACTTTTCTAAGTTATTTGCTGGTCCATAAAGTTCCCTTCTCCTGTGTGTGTGTGGCTATGTGTTACTTTCCTTTCTCATTTACATTTACAGCATTTGGCAGACGCTCTTATCCAGAGCGACTTACAATTATCATTTTTATACAACTGAGCAA
>JAOUQZ010044912.1:0-10420 GCA_028564935.1 Neosilurus hyrtlii | reverse complement strand
GGTGATGATGAGGAGTAATGAAGAGGAGTGATTGTGGTGATGAAGAGGAGTGGTGGTGGTGATGAAGAGGAGTGATGGTGGTGATGATGAGGAGTAATGAAGAGGAGTGATTGTGGTGATGAAGAGGAGTGGTGGTGGTGATGAAGAGGAGTGATGAAGAGGAGTGATGGTGGTGATGAAGAGGAGTGATGGTGGTGGTGAGGAGTGATGGTGGTGAGGAGTGATGGTGGTGATTAAGTGGAGTGATGAGGAGTAATGGTGATGATGAAGAGGAGTGATGAAGAGGAGTGACAGCAGCATGAGCACAGGAACTTGAAGTCACAACCTGATGTCATTTCATTCAATGTGTATAAAATGACTTTTATAGTTAAAGTTCCCTTTTTTCTTTCTTTCCGTCCTGTGTTTGTATTTTTATCCAGTCCAGAAGCTCATAAGAACTTGGAAAAGATAAAAGGGAAACGTTGGTCATGTTGCGCACACAGTCGGTTCAGGCTGCACCCACACAGCGAGCAGGCCGCCGCCAAAGGAAACGTTAAAAACAGAGCAAAAACCCAAACAGATACATGAACACACGTTTCAAACGTCACTACGCTTGTGTATATAAACATCCTCATGGCGTGGGTGTGTTTATTCATGTACGAGCACACACACAGCATCAGGATCAGGGTTTTTTTTAAACCAGGAATTCTGGGAAACTGTGGGGAAAACTATTATGGGATGTTTTGTTTTCTTTGACAAAACTGAGAAAAGATCAGAGCGGCTTCTTAAGACAGGAATACGTCTAAATATCAAACTCACGTGTACTGGTTCTGCACTGTCACTTAACATGCAAAATAACCCCACATAAATAAATAACACCTGGAGTACAAGGTTCAAATAACTCATTAAACATCAGGTAAAAACTGGCATTTCCCTTAATGATGCTTTAATAAGAGTGTAATGAACAAACATCGGCACTTCATCCCTTCATCATTTACTCTATAAACTTCTCTCAATCCTGATTGGTCAGCTTCTCGGGTTTTGAACATATTAACATGCGTGAACTGATCTATTGTTTCTATAGTAACAGCTTGTTCATAGCGACTCGTACAGCCATCGCAGTACCGATAATCACCTGGAAGGAGCCTCCAGTATCAGAGGAAAGACTGTTTATAGCTGCTGTAACGTTAACGAGATCAGGAAGTAATAAACCAGTAACTCTAAACTACGTACCTTCGATTTCAGAGATCCTTTTCTCCGTCTCCTTTTCCATCACCTTCTGTCCAAATTTGATTTCAGACACTTGAGCAATCTTCTCTGCCTCTAAACACACAGAATCACACACACTACATTCATAAACTAGTAATAAATAAATCCCTCTGAGTGACAGTACTGCTCACCAATCACGGCTCGTTTCCTCTCAGTCTCCGCCTCCTTCTCCACCACTTTCTGAGTCTGTGCAGCGACCAACAGCTTGGTTCGCTCTGTTTCCCTGACACAAAAACACACTTCAAATATTAACACGCTCTGTTGTAAATCCCCAGAGACATGACCGACACACTCTGTGGTCAAAGTGTACACAAATAAGGCTACATATATTTATTAGACAAATAAATAAATACATTACAATACAACACACCCTCCGGGCAGCATGGCGGTAGTGATTAGCATGTACAACTCATAGCAGGAAGGTCGTAAGTTCGAGTCCTGGACTCAGCAAGGGTGTTACCGTGTCAAGTTTGATGTTCTCCTCATGCTTGCGTGGGTTTCCTCTGGGTACTCCGGTTTCCACCCACAGTCCAAAAACATGCACATTAGACTAACTGGCCAATTCGAATTGCTCCTAGGTGGGGGTATGAATGGTTGTGTGTGTGTTGACCCTGCAATAGACTGGCGAGCTGTCCGGGATGTACCCCGCTGTTAACAGGTTCCAGCCTCCCCACAAAAATACGATTAATCCCCCAGTACACACCCTTCCTGCTCAGTCCAAGTAGTCTTTGGGTGCAACTTCATGTCCAGCTCTGAACTCAACTCCACCCACTGCATTCTTTTTAAAAAGTGTGCAAAGGGACTGATGTGAGGGAGCGGAGTGTATAATCTCTTTTGAATGTTGAGCCTCGATCTGCACGGATATATAAATAAATGCATATATAAAAGGGGTTTGACAGACTCAAGGGCAGGTGATGTAGAGAATTTGCATGTTTAACTACGCAGTCGCTGTGGGGTGCGCTGCCACAGGAAAACAATCAAGGATAGGGTGGAGTTTGAGTTTTTATTCCTACATAATGACATCATAAAGTATTTATCCATTTATGGTTGCATTTAAAGTTTAAAGGAAACAAGCTTGCTTACAATGCAAAAATAACGCAATTTGTCCGTTAACCGTTACTATAGAAACGGGAAAATATTAGATAAAAAGGCGCCTTCTGTCCACTCAGAAGCCAGAAGTGCTGACCATGTAGTGACAGAACGCATCTGTAACACCATGGATCTCATTCCAAACTTACATAAGCTCGTAGTTTCTGCGGATGGACTCAGGGATGTTGGGTTTAGTAACTCGAACCGCCTGTGAGAGATAAAAAGAGAGGATGATAAAGTACTCGTGGGATTCAGTGCTTTAATCATGACACAGACCAACGAACAGGAGTGAGAGTACGAGAAAGAAAACATGGAGGTTTAAACCCACACACAGAAGAAAGGTCCCTGCTGCTCAGACATTCTTCTTTCAGTGGAGAAAAAGTACAGGCATACACAGAGGGGAAAAAAAAGATTACGCAACCATCCTTAAGGACTCTGGCACAGCAGACACCATTTACTGGAAGAGGGGGAGGAACAAAGAGGCAGTGAGAAATGAGGAGGAGGAGGAAATCATAGAAAACCAACAATAGCTTTATTATAAAGAAGCAGTAAAACCCACCCCAGAAACTCACAGGCTCTCCCTGGCTCAGAGAGGCACAAACATCATACAAGATCAGAGCATTAGGTAATTAGTAAACACCACACAGGAACAGCATGATCTGATTGGTGCATCTCAGGATTTCACATTATTCTGACTGGATATTACTTCAATCAAAATGACAGACACTCACAGTGATGGTGCCCATCATTATCACGATGCTTTAACAACCCACACCTTTAATAACCCCTAATCTCGTTACCTACGCGCTTGGTGGGAGAGGTCATGTGTTTCCCCAGCGTCTGTGTGTGTGTTAGCAGGATTGCATGCAATTTGTAATACATCTCAGGCCAAGGAACCACCACGAAAACATTCAGAACATTCATTGGGTTTCTAAACCTAAGTCGCTTAATCCGAGACTTATTCTAAGTCGATTAATCCTAATTAGTGTCGCGGGGAGGCTGGTGGCCATCTCAGCCGACTCTGGGCAAGGGTGGGGTAGACCCTGAACAGCTCGCCAGTCCATCACAGAGCCAACACACACACACAACCATTCTCTCTCACACACCTAGGGGCGACTGGAAACAACCATTTATTTTATTTTGGGGTTGTTTTTTTTTTTTTCATTTTATTTTGTTTTTGGACTGTGGGAGGACATTGGAGTACCCAGAGGAAACGGCAACACAGGGAACACATGCAAACTCCACACGGAAACGCCCTGAGTCTGGGAATCGAACCTGGGGCATTTGGCAGACCCCCTCATCCAAAGCAACTAACATTTTCCTCCCATTTATATGGTTGTGCAGTTGAGGGGTTTAGGTGCTTGCTCAAGAGCCCCACAGTGGACGCTTGGTAGTAGTGGGCCTGGAACCCCTGACCTTCTTATCAGTACACTAGAGCCTTAACCACTGAGCAACCACAGCCCTGGTAATTAAACACTTGTAATACCATCGCCAAGCTGAACATGTCTGAAGAGGCTAACAAGGGAAAACTGTGGAGCACAGATCAAAAAGTCCCGGTTTCTCATCAGAACGTTTTGAAACCCTAAATGAGGCACAAGGTTTTGTTGTTTTTTTTAAATAGAGAAATGATGAGTGTCGAAGCCCTCATGTAGGTAAAGTGACTGAAGCTGGGAACATGAGGTGCCTTCCAGCCATCTGTTGAGAAGATTTTTGAACTAATAAATAAAGAATGAGTAACAAGGACCTTTTAGAAATACTTGTTAATTTAAACTTTATGTTTCACAATCCACTCTAGATGAGGCGTCTTTCACATGCACATTTAGCACGGATTAAACTCTGAAGCTCTCAACATGATGTACTTGTGTGTGTGTGTGTGTGTGTGTGAGAGAGATGATGCATGTTCAAGTCTGTATGTGATCTACTATAGGAAGGCCTGTGTGTGGGGCTGTCTGAGCGCCGTCACAGGCCACAAAATGCATTTATTAATTACTTAAACACCTTAATGCTTACGGCACAAACAAATAGCAGAGCATTTCAGAAATTTTCAGAAAGTGGGGTGCCTTCATAGAGCTCAGTAATACTGCACTTTTATGATGCAAAAGCCACTACAAACAGTACAAGTTATCTACAAGTACAAAGCACGTCTTTCTCTGAACAAACAAAACATGATTGTGTCCCTCAAGATCTGAAGAATAAAACCCCGACCTAGAGAGCATCATTTACCCAAAATTTAATCCTAGATTCAGTGTTAGATGTATTATTTGGTGACTTCTGATTTAAAGTCAGATCTCCTTCCTTCATGATTCCTAACGCAGGGTGGTACATGCTGACCCAGTTCCATCTCCCAAAAACTAGAGCCAATCAACAATCTTAAACATCCCTTTGGCTGTAGACCAGTGTATTCTATCCCAACAGCTACCGGCCGAAGCTCACAGAATAATTGAAGGATTGCTGCTGTGCTAGTTTAACCTTTACACGATTTCTCAGGATCAATAGTTTAAGGCTGTTTGGAATGAGTGCAGTGGGTCGTAAAATCTTTCTGGAGATCAGACATCTGAGTCACATACTTACATTTAATGCATTACAAATTCTGAGAGGCACACTAGCTTAAGCATCCAAACATGTGGATTTCATTTGTGTGAGACGCGTCTGGATGTCAGAGGTAAACAGTTGTGGATAGATGAGACATTTTATATAAAATAACACCAGTCTTAATTCGGTCATTTAAAAAACAACCCTCAGAGGAATCGGACAGCGAGCTGACTTTGTCTCCATCACATGCACCTCCTGAGTGCAGAGTGCATTTGGTTTCACTCGCACCGTCTCTAAGGAGTCATTACTAAAGAAGTGGGTGTGGCCAAGCATCTGGCATGGAGACATCAACTAACTTCCTGAGCTTTCTGGACTGAGCTGTGAGAAAGTGCACAGTCGAGTTTGTTTTTGTGTGTGTGTGTGAGTGAGAGAGCCCTGTACTGGATTAAAACCCCATTATATTTCTGAAAGGTTTTACTCAGTGTGTTCAGAAAGATGAGTTTTATCAGAACTTCCTGAATCCCTAATACTACAATCCACAAAGTACAAAAAGCAAAATATAATCAGCTGCAGAGATCTGAGTACTTCTGTTCTGACTCTGAGCTGAAGCAGACAGTTTGGCACACAGCTCTGAAAAACTATAGCCATGTCTTTATTCTCAGGAGAAGAGCCCCAGTGTACTGAAATATTTTTATCTCGACTGCAGGACCAGTCAGATTTCTTACTCAGGGTTTAAAGTCCTCAGAAGAAACTGGGAGATCAGGAAGGGGGTGGCACTGTTGATAAAACGAGTCTCTCAGACTGTGGACAATTCCAGCTGTTTGTCGTGGTCACATTTTTGTGCATTTCCCCAAAATTAAACATTATAGTGAAGTGATGGATATCTGCCAAGATCATAAATACCATATCGCTTACTGTATATATATGAACAAAAGCTACATTTCAGCAACACTGATTCACCCATAATTCCTTACTTTTACAGATCATACATCGCTTCGTTACGGCACATTTACACCACTCTGCTTAGGTACCTTCCTGACTCAACAATGTGGCTACTTATCCCTCGCTCATATTTATTTATTTATTTATTTATTTATTTATAGCTGGACTTGAGCGTTGTGGCCGGGATGAAAACCACACTGTTCCTCCTGAATCTGAGGTTCGAATATCAATTGGATCCTCCTCTCCAGTACTCTTGAATAGACTTTCTTTATTTTTGGCTGAGGAGTGTGATTCTACGAGAGTTGGAACACACCCTCAGGTCACCTTTTTTAAAAAGGAGAACTACCACCCTGGTTTGCCAATCCATCCATCATCATCATCATCATCATGCCATCTTGTGGGGTGTGGTCAAAAAAATATGATGTACCAGACTCGTTACTACAGGCCATTACATTTCTGTATCAAGGGGACTGAAGCTTGGTCCGAATTGGTAACATCAGGTCGAATTTGTTTCCAGTGGGGGTTGGACTCCGCCAACGCTGTTTTTTGTCACTGGGTTTGTTCATAATTTTCATGGACAGAATTTCTAGGCACAGCTGAGGCGTTCTGGTTTGGTGTCCATGGGATCTCGTCTCTGCTTTTTGTGGATAACGGCGATTCACAGCTGAGTGTGCAACGACCGAGATGAGAATCAGCACCTCCAAGTCCAAGGCCATGGTTCTGAGCCGGAAAAAGAGTGGAATGCACCCTCCAGGTCTGGAATGAGGTCCTGTCCCAAGTGGAGGGGTTTAAGTATCTCGGGGTCTTGTTCACAAGTGAGGGAAGGTGAGGAGGATTCACAGGCAGATCGGTGCAGCCTCTGCGGTAAAGCGGAACTTGTACCGACCCGTCGTGGTGAAGAGCTGAGCTGGAAGGTGAAGCTCTCAATTTACCAGTCGGTCTACGTTCCTACCCTCATCTATGTGGTAGGTATGTGCCTCGTACGTAACATATGGTCACGAGATTTGGGTAGTGACCGAAAGGACAAGATCGCAGATACAAACTGTTAAAATGAGCTTCCTTCGCAGGGTGGCCGGCAGAGCTAAGCTCGGGCATGCTTTGAAAACTATCCACAAAACTACTGGCTGCACCAAAGTTGTATTTCCTCCTCATGATTTCCTGAAAAGCTCCATTATGACTCATAGCTGGCAATGTTTTCTTCAGCATCAACTCTACATTATATTTCTTGCAATGGTCACCACACACACCATACAGATCCTGTACAAGACACAGCTAGAACACCATGATGTGCTTACCAAGACCCAAACATGTGGAAACTGATATCAGCAGAAACATGTATGAAGGTGAAGCATCATGGTTTAAGGTCACCTCCAGTACATGGGGATCACAGCTCTATGTAAGATGGGTGGGAACATTACCAGATGCAAATATCAACAGATTATTGCTTCCCGTTATCTTTCAGACCTGCAGGTGGCTCAGATTTCTCATTTCTAATTATTTTTCTCTAATAAATAAAGCCTTAAAAGTGAAATTAAGTTTTTGCGACAACTTTTGTCCAGGCAAAAACGGGAATCTTTATATTTAAGAAGCTGTAAAGATTAGAAGAGATTTTTTTCCAACACTGCTAGCTGCTAGCACGTAATATTCAGTACCATCAGAGGGTTATTTTAAGTCAGAGTTGATGAAAATCAGTTAATAGGTTGGTGAGATATGGGCTTTTATACAGGTTTTATATATTACTTTTTTTCAATGGCGATAGATAGATACACTGATGTTTCCTATCAAAAATCAGATAAATCAATCTGGGATCAGTGCGATCTGATTGGTTCACTACTTTGGGATAATGGACACATCCTCCTCGCAAACTCAGCATAGTTTTTGAATCAAACTCACAAAAAAAATAATTATGATTAGCTTTTTCCCTTCTTCTTACGCTCGTTTACATGAAGTATAATTATTCACCTCAGACAAGGTGGCTATCACTGAATGTTCCCTTCGAAGTTCAAAGAAAAGAAGAGAATAGAATACAACAAAACAGCAGAAAGGTTTATTATAACAGAGCATCCAAAAAAAAAAAAGAATAGAACAGAGATTTAAGTATACAGAACAAATAAAATATAATAATATATGAATCTAAGTATAGAATAGAAGAGAGGAATAATCCAGTGAGATATGGAACCCACAGCGTACACGACAGAACAGACTTACTATATCAGTGAACAGAAGTGAATAAATCTTTTTATAAATAAAACAGAAGAGAATAGAATTTAATTATCAACATACAAACAGAACACAAACAGAGGGGTTTTGGGAACGCACCTGAATGATGAGGCCGGGAGACATGTGGGTGAGTTCCTCCTGCAGGGTGAGCTTCAGATTCTCATCTATCTGATCTGTAACACACACACCATCACAAATCTGCAAATACATGCTATACATGGATAGGAAACAATCCCTTGGTCTAAAAATGATTTGTGGTTTATGTCTTTAGTCGGCGTTTGTGTCACATATTTACAGTTGTGTAGCTTGTTTGTTTGTTTGTTTTTGTGAAAAATAACTCAGTCTTATGCATGGATTTGGACGTGATTTTTTTTTCTACATTTGATTATGTTACAGTTAAGCCATTAAACTCTAGAGTTGGTCTGTGCAGTGCATGACACACCCAGGGGATCTTGTGGGTGGGGGTGGGCAGAAATCCCCAAAATTTCCTAAATATGTGCCAATGTGTTTATCAATAGGAGACATTTCATTAAGTCCATGCCTAGTTATAATACTTCTTTTGTGCCTGGAGGAGGTACCCTACACACTGCGTACTGTATATTTATAGTTATTGTAATCAGGACACGTGCTGCATGTCTTCCAGTGGTGTGTTACCTACCGAACAAACCGATGTAAACCTCCTGAAGTGAGTGCACGCTGCAGAACTGGTTCAGTTCATGGTGCACTTTGTTGAAGATCAGAGCCTTGTCGTAATCCACTGTGAAGTTTCGCACAATGTCGTATACTGTACAGAGCGAACAAGAGATGCAGTGAGAGCCCACACACGCACACGCACACACACACGGACAGCTTTAAAATGTCCCTTTTACCCAAAATGTCATCAATAAGCAAGAACATGCTAATCTTCTCAACATAACTTTATCTATAAACATGGAAAAAAGCGAGTTTCAGAGTAGAGAACACTGAGACTTTCTATCAGGAAGGAGGTGTGGCCTAAAGTGTGGATGTTGCATATACCACAAACTCTGGAGCCCTTCTTCCTTTTATTATCATCATTTTTTTAAAAAGTTGTATGTAAATATGATCAGTTGAACCAAAGAAAAAAAAACTACCCAGATTCAAATTGTCATTATAGCATTTAATAAAGAACCAATCAGAATTATCCATCATCATGTTGGTAGATTCAATACCTAAGTAATCCTAGGTTTGAGACTAATCAAACAAAAATAAACAATCCTTTACCAAATACAATCCATATGACAAGAAATCCCGACGATGGAAGGAAATTACATACATGATAACGACACACATACAGTGGAGCAAAAAGTATTTAGTCAGCCAACCAACATTCAAGTTCTCCCACTTAAAAGATGAGAGGTCTCCAATTTTCATCACAGGTTCACTTCAACTATGAGAGACAGAATGGGGGGATTTTTAATGATTTAAACCTCAAACAGTCAGACTGCAAATTCCACTGTGGCCAAAACCAAAGAGCTGTGAAAGGACACCAGAAACAAAACTGTAGCCCTGCACCAGGCTGGGACTGAATCTGCAATAAGTAACAGCTTGGCGTGAAGAAATCAACTGTGGGAGCAATTATTAAAAAATGGAAGACATACAAGACCACTGATAATCTCCCTCGATCTGGGGCTCCATGTAAGATCTCACCCTGTGGGGTCAAAATGATCACGAGAACGCTGAGCAAAAATCCCAGAACCACACAGGGGGACCTAGTGAATGACCTGCAGAGAACTGGGACCAAAGTAACAAAGGCTGACATCAGTAACCCTCTGCACCGCCGGGGACTCAAATCCTGCAGTGCAGGAATTTTTGGTAAAAACTCAACTTGTCGTGTTTGGAGGAGAAAGAATGCTGAGTTGCATCCAAAGAACCCCAGACCTACTGTGAAGCATGGGGGTGGAAACATCATGCTTTGGGGCTGTTTTTCTGCAAAGGGACCAGGACGAGTGATCCGTGTAAAGAAAAGAATGAATGGGGCCATGTGTTGTGATATTTTGAGTGAGAACCTCTTTCCATCACCAAGGGCATTGAAGATGAAACGTGGCTGGGTCTTTCAGCATGGCAATGATCCCAAACACACTGCTCGGGCGACGAAGGAGTGGCTTCGTAAGAAGCATTTCAAGGTCCTGGAGTGGCCTAGCCAGTCTCCATATCTCAACCCCATAGAAAATCTTTGGAGGGAGTTTAAAGTCCGTGTTGCCCAGCGACAGCCCCAAAACATCACTGCTCTAGAGGAGATCTACATGGTGGAATGGGCCAAAATACCAGCAACAGTGTGTGATGACTTTTCACTGCTGGTGATATAAACTCTCTTGCTGCAGTTATTTAGGACTTACAGTTGTGGTATAATCAACCGGACTACATGTTG
>JAOUQZ010044911.1:0-10956 GCA_028564935.1 Neosilurus hyrtlii | reverse complement strand
AGGCCTAAATCCTGACTGGTACATTTCATGAATGTTATTCCTACAAAGATATGAACATAACTGCTGCGCTACAGCTTGTTCTAAGATTTTGGAGATCTATAGTTGGACAGCTGATATGGGTCGAGGTCGGGTTTTTTAATCAGAGGTTTTGGCAAATGAGTGTTTGTAAGCCAACAAGCTAGAGTGAGAGAGAGAGTGAGTAAGAGAGAGATGTGAAGGAGTGATGCTTTATACTGATTACTGATAATATCCTCATTTCTGCAGCACCTGCTCTTCCCTCCCGAACCTCCTTACGTCAGAAACGTCAATGTGAGTCTCTCTCTCTCTCACACACACACACATACACACACACACACACCCACCTCCTACTGTCTGTGGTACAGGAAAATTTGGACTCGCTGTCTCTCTCAGTCTCTGTATCTCTCTCTTTCTCTCACTTTATCTGTCTGTCTTTCTGTCTCTCTCTGTATCTCTTTATCTCCCTTTCTTTCTCTCACTTTATCTTTCTCTCTGTAGCTCTCTCTCTCTCTCTCTGTATCTCTCTTTCACTCTATCTCTCTCACTCTCCATATCTCTCTCTGACTCTCTGTATCTTCACTCTCTCTCTCTCTCACTCTCTCACTCTTACTATTCGTCACTCTCACCTGATGACGGTCCCTCTCTCTCACACGTGCACACTCTCTCACACACACACTTGCTGGGTGCCTGTGTTTGTTTCTCTGCCTATATTTGTTTGTCTCTCTCTGTCTTTTTCTGCCTCTCTGTTCATATCTGTCTCATTTACATCCCCCCTTCTCCTATAGCGGTGGACCAGCCTAGCTGTAGAGCCCTGTACGACTTTGAGCCCGAGAACGATGGAGAGCTGTGTTTCCGTGAGGGGGACGTCATCACACTGACCAGCCAGATCGATGAGAACTGGTACGAGGGCACGCTCCATGGCCAGACCGGCTACTTCCCCTGCAACTACGTGGAGGTGTTGGTACCACTTTCACGCTAAAGCCACCGACCAGAGAAATGAGGGGCAGGCAGGAAGAGAGAATGGAGAGAGTAGAATCAGAGCGCTGGCTGGAGACCTGGAACAGTGTATGAATCTCAACTACACCACAAGACGTCAGATATTCTGCGCAGTACGCTGTCCTCAGTCTAAAACACCGTCCTAACCAGAAGTCCTGCTCTGCTCTCTCGATGGACTGACTGACAGATTATATCCGCCAAAAGAGATTAGATTCTGTATTTTTTCCTAAATCTGTAATTTAGCTTTATTTTCTTTAGGAATGTAAGTTTTTTTAAATCATGATGTATCCGTGATTCTGTTCCTCTTCTGTCTTCCCTTCACTTTTCTGTGCTCAGGCCTGTCTATGCCTTTTTATCAGTTGGACCTCATTATTTCCGTGTTCTCTCTCTGCCCCCTAGTGGCTGTACCAGGATATAACACCACAAACCCTTGAAGCAGCATGAGCTTTTCACCTCCTGATTTGTGTTTGTTTTTTGTTCCATATTTGGACGGCGAGTTGGCGTAGTGGTTAGCACGCCCACCTCACCGCAAGAAGGTCCTGGGTTCGAGTCCAGGGCTCGGGGTGTTTCTATGTTCTTCCTGTCCTTCCGTGGGATTCCTCCGGGTACTCCGGTTTTCCCTTTCAGACCAAAGACATGCACGTTAGGCTAATTGGCTGTTCCAAATTGCCCCTAGGTGTGAGTGTGAACGGTTGTGTGTGTGTTGCCCTGCGATGGCCTGGCGAGCTGTTCAGGGTGTACCCCGCTGTCGCCCAGTACCAGCCGAGATGGGCTCCGGCCTCCCCACATCTCCAGTAGGGATTGAGTGTGTGTGTGTGTGTGTGTACACAAGGGGGTAAACGGGTGCACATAGTTTTGTTTTAGGGTTCTTCCACCTGCACATTTCTTAAAACAAACACCTGATGCAAAAAAGAAATCCTGGGATTAAAAGCCAGAGCGTCCATCAGCTTCTATCACTCGTTTTTGTTTTGTTTCTTTCCCCAGTCATCAGTCCGTCGTGTCCAGACTGATCTAGTATTATCTCTGCTTGTCCTTTGCACACTGTTTTATAAGCGACACTACAGATTTCGCCTCACATCAGGATCAGGCCCCCTGGAGTTAAACCTCGGCTCGCTTGCTGCTTGTTTTTATTGTCCATCGTGATTAAATCCGGCCGTTTTTCTACAGCTGAGACACTCCCGAGTTCGCTCTACCACACGCACACCTTTTAATAGATATGTAATCAGCACAGTGACCAGAGGTGTCGGGCTTTCGTAAAGAAGTGCAGTGTGGGAGCGTGTGTAGTTTCATAATGTTTTTGAGGACACCCTGTGGACGGACCGATGGTCTCACCTGCCACGTGGTGTTTATATAAGGTATTAAACTGAAAATCCAAATGTCACCTGATGATGAGGAGGATGATTATTATTATTATTTTGTGGAATATAAACTACCAGCACTGAAAGCTTTATTTGAACACATTGCGAGGACAACCAGGCCTGATGGAGAACATTACACACTGTATATGATGGTCATTTTATTCCTTTTTTAATAAAGCTTTAGTCTCTCTCTTTGTGTGTGTGTCTCTCTCTCTCTCTCTCTCGTGCTAGCTCTCTCTGTCTCTCTCCCTCTCTCCCTCTCTCAAAGTCGTAATTATTTGACTGTCTCTCTGTCCTTCCCTCTTTTTCTCTCTCTCTCTCTCAAAGCTGTAATTATTTGTGTCTGTCTCCCTCCCTCTCTCTCTCCTCTCTCTGTCTCTCTCCCTCTCTGTCCCTCCCTCTCTCTGTCTCTCTCCCTCTCTCTCTCAAAGCTGTAATTATTTGTGACTGTCTCTCTGTCTCCCTCCCTCTCTCTCTCCTTCTCTCTCTGTCTCTCTCCCTCTGTGTCCCTCCCTCTCTCTGTCTCTCTCCCTCTCTCTCTCAAAGCTGTAATTATTTGACTGTCTCTCTGTCTCTCTCCCTCCCTCTCTCCCCTCCCTCTCTCTCCCTCTCTCTGTCTCTCTCTTTCTCTCAAAGCCGTAATTATTTGTGACTGTCTCTCTCCCTCCCTCTCTCTGTCTCTCTCTCTCTCTTTCTCTCAAAGCCATAATTATTTGTGACTGTCTCTCTCTCTTCCGTTACTCTGTGGAATGTTTCCTTGTTGTTACAGTGAACATGATAAAGACGATATATTTTCATCTTAAATAAAAAGAAAAATCTTTGTTCTCTGCTTTTAAATTGTGGATCGATGTTATTCCGAGTGTACGGTGGTGTCTCGAAGCTTTAGGTTGGATCCTGAGCTCTGTGTCATTGTGTGTTTCTTTCTGTTGTCCTTATTAAACATGCTGGTGAGGTAGGAGTGTCTAAAGTCCTGCCCCAAGGTCAAATGCGATCCAGGGACCGATGTTAACAGGCCCATAGCTTCTCCGTTGGAATGTACAGTATGATGACTGACCTGTCGTCTAACCGTTGCAGTTTTTCCTTTCGAGTCACACGTAAGCGAGATAGCTGTGAAATGCCGCCACGTCGTTTTCGGTTGGTTTTGGCCGAAAATACCGGCATTATGCTCGAAATTGGCGGTCTCTTCGAAAACCTGCGAATATCTTCGATTATCGTAATGGCGGGGTCAAAAGTCCTCGAATTTTGCATCAAATTTTGCACAGGCTCAAAATTTCTCACCAAGACTGAAAATTTGCCTCGGATTCGACCGAATTTATTTAATTCTTTTCGAAATAAAATTCGCTCATGCTATCGGACAAGATCGCTCACGTGTGAGTCAGCTTTGATGCTAACTGTGTCGTGTGTGTTGGCCTTGCAGTGGATTGGCGAGCTGTTCATGGTGTACCTAATTTTTGCCCATTGTCGGCAGAGATAGGCTCCAGCCTTCCTGTGACCCTAATAGGATTAAAGGTTTTGGCACATGAATGAGTGAGAGAGAAATGAATATTGCAGACGGTCATATTGTCAAGTGTCGTCTCACATGTCCTCCTCCTGTAAGAATCTATGATTAAAATCTATAATTAAAAGGGTTGCCATTAAACCCGAATACAAGCATCAGTTGTTGGGGAAAAAAGATTGCTTTATGCTCTAAATGCCTTGTGGGAACAATCTAATCAGAGCCTGCCATATTGGTCACCTCCGATATGAGCTGGGAGCAGAATATTGTGTGTAAGTGAGGATTCATGTGTTTGCAGATAGATGTTTTCACCCAGTGAAGGCGTGCCATTTGGCATGCTGTGCAGTTTATGGAAAGCCAAATACTCCAAAAACAGTCTACTCGTTCTGAAAGCACACAAATATTAACCAGCTGTAACTTTGAAACCACTGAGAGGTCAAGTGAATACCAGTGATTATCTCATTACAGTACCATCTGTCATGGGGTGGGGTGTATTGGGCAGCGAGCGAATAGTCATTTGACAGGTGTAAGAATCTGAAGGACCAAATTGAGGGTCAAATTATCATAGCTAGACACCCAAGTCTAGTTGGATGCGTGGCTTGGTGTGGGTAGACAGGCTCCCGTGGATAGGTCTGGTGGGAGATACCAGTTGGCAGTAGTTAGTGCCTACCGAAGTGGTAGAAGGGAGAACAAATGGTGAAGCGGGGACCTGGGGTGGACTGGGTAGTGAAGGGTCAACCGTGTGGTCTGATCTCACAAGAGAACACAAATTACCAAGGAAAATAATAAAAGGGTGAACACTGACTATGATAGAATGGTCTCAGAACATGCAGTGTAGCTGCAGACCAGCCGAGTGCACATGCTTGACCTCTGTCCAAAAGCGAAAGTGCCAACGGCAGGCACGTGTGCAATGGAAGAGGGCGGACTTGTCTGATGAATCACATTTTCCTTTATGGACAGCTGGTTGCATGTGGTGTTGATAGTAGAGATGTCCCCTGATGTGTTTCTGTGTGGAGTTTGCGTGTTCTTACACGAGTTTCCTCTGGGGTACTCCAGTTTCCTTCCGAAAGCGCATGCAGACATGCACATTTCGCTAATTAGACGTTCCATTTGCCCCTAGTTCTAAAGGTGAATAGTTATGTTTGTGTCGGCCCTGCGATGGTCTGGCAAGTTGTTCAGGGTGTACCCCGCCTTTGCCCAGAGTTGGCTAAGATAGGCTCCAGCCTCCCTACAACCCTACTAGGATTAAGCAATTTGCCAAATGCGTCAGTGAGTGCTCTCTAAAGGCAGTAGTCCCTTCATTTATTTATTTTTTAACCCTCTTAATCCTAATTGGGGTCGTGGGGAGGCTGGTGCCCATCTCACCTGACACTGGGCAAAGGTGGGGTACACCCTGAACAGCACACCAGTCCATTGCAGGGCTACACACATGCAACCATTCACACTCACTCTCACAGCTAGGGGTAATTTGGAAGAGCCAATTAGCCTACCGTCCATGTTTTTGGACTGTGGGAGGAAACTGGAGTACCTGGAGGAAACCCTGCAAACACAAGAAGTAAACCCAGGCCTTCTTGCTGTGAGGCGGACGTGCTAACCACTGCGCCACCGTGCCACCCCAGGAGCCTCTTTGAGCTGGATAAACAAGTCCAAATCGTGGAGGCCCTCCATTACAACGTACAGGAATTAAAGGATGTGCTGTAAACTGAGAGGTGTTGGATACTACAGTACACCCTCAGAGGTCTTAGTAATAGGCACGTGATGTTAATGTTATGGCTGAATGATGTGTATATACAGTATATCGTGTGGGTGGGTGCGGCATCATGGGATGTTATTCATGTCTATGACATCATAAGATAATCAGGAAATGTTTATATTTACCTGAAACTGGGCCATTACCACACTGATAGTCGATGATACATGGCCTTGAATACTCTTCATTCATTCATCTACCCATCCATTATCTACACTGCTCATCTGTCAGGGCCACGAGGGAAGCTGGAGCCAATAAGACCCTGAACAGGTCACCAGTCCGTTGCAGGGCGTCTTTCCTCAGAGATATTTATTTCAGTTTGGACACATAGCTTTTCCTTCACGAGTTGTTTTCTCTGGCCAGGATGGGAGTGTTACCCGTCTCAACCGAGTTTTGTTTGGACTTAGACTGCTCGGTGATGAATCTACTCCTCAGGAATCTTCGCTCTTGTCATGAGACATCTGTTTATAATTCCACACGCATGTTTAATGTTTATGTCCTGATGTCATGAGTGCGCCTCACACACATTCTTTAGATAGCAAAGATTCACCAAAATTTACATGAGCTGAAGTCCAGCGATGCTTTGCTTCAACAGGACCAAATATCATCACAGGATCGTGTAGTGTAGTGTTTATATTGAGAATACTTAGAGCATGCATACAGTTAGGTCCATAAGTATTTGGACAGTGGCGTAATTTTTGTATAATTGTCTCTGATCACTGCCTTTTTTTTATTTTATTTATATTTTTTTACACAGTGGCCTTATTTTTAGAGTCTCAAAAGTAATTGGATGCACCATCACTGACTCATTTGCCAAACTGCTTAGTCCTACTAGGGTCACAGGGAGGCTCATGCCTATCTCAGCCAACACTGGGCAAAGGCGTGGTGCACCCTGAACAGTTAACCAGAGCGTCACAGTGCAACACACCTAGGGGAAATTTGGAACAGCAAAAACACAAAGACAAGTCAACACAAAGACACCCTCGCCAAGCCCAGGACTGGAACCCAGCACCTTCTTGCTGTGAGGCGTACGTGCTAACCACAACACCACCATGCCATCCCACAAAATAACTTAAGCAACGTAATTAATAATATTTGGGTGCAGATCCTTTGCAATTGATAGTTGCTTATACATGGGCACTTGGGGACCAATCTGCCCCAGCCCAACTGTCCTTGTAAAAACGATTTGTTCTTGAGCAACTTTACACCAATGGGTGCAACTTGCTCCACTTTTTCGAGGTGGTATGATTTGTTCCATGGCATGGGTGACAAGCAGGATGGTATATATGTGCACAGTAGCGTCCTTATTGGTTATTAGGTCGTTTGACAGGCTTTTGCTGCAAGTGGGCGGTTCCTCTCTAGTGGTTGGATTGCGGGTTGTCCCTTTAGCTTCCAATGCAAAATGATTTGAGAATGACTGTGTATACACTCAGGCAAGTTGTTCTGGGGCAACGTGTTCCCATTTGGAAAAGCAGACAATTACTGCCTGAAGTCTGGAACCCATAGGCATCACCAAGTGTTGAATCTCCTCCTCTTGAGATGCTTTAGCAGGACTTTACTGTGGTCACCTTCAGTTGCTCATGGTTTGAGCTGAAGAACCATGAGTTGCTCATGGTTCTTCAGTAAGCGAAAAACATGCTCATTTGGCTTGGATTGGATTTGCAGGGTGTTTTGGGTCATTAGCCGTTTGTACTAAGCCTTCCAATGAGTTTTGTAGCATTTGACTGTAACCGAGCAGAAAGTATAGTCCTATGCAGTTCAGAACTCATCTTGCTGCTTCTGGCTTTAGTCATAAAATCAACTAGAGACACACTAGAGTGTTGTTTGGAATGTAATTGGTTCCTCCGACAGGCACAAATTGATCATTATAACTTGGTATAGTTATAATGAAATGTATCCCCCTAGTGGTGGTCGGATGAACAGTTTGCCTCATGTGAAGGTTTGCGAGATTTTTTTCCCCCCAACATGATCCCATGCACAGATCACGTCTAAAATGTACTGGTTTCTTTCCAGGCCCAGGCCCCACCCCGCCACCAAGTTTGATGAAAATCAGATCAGTAGTTTTTGCTGTTATCCTAATAACAGGCAAACAAACTGACATTGATGAATACATAGCCTTCACTGCAAATTTATTTATTGAACTAATGGTTGTTCTGTAAAATTCTGCATCCCGATATGAGCTGGACCTGCTTCAAATGTTACAGGTTCATGCCAGACCCATATGCCATCCCCCTACCAAGTTTGGTGAAAATCACTTTAGTAGTTTTGTACGTAATCCTTCTAAAAGGCAAACAAACGCACGCTGGTGAATACATAACCTCCCCTCTGAAGCGGCGGCGGAGCCAATAAACACCATTGACCCACTTCCACTTCCATACATGCCTATGTTGTTTATGATATGGTATGCTTTGGATCATGAGTCCTTTCTCTCCTTCTCCATACTCTTCTCTTCCCATCAATCTGGTACAGGTTAATCTTGGGTTTATCTGAAATGCATTCACAAGAAATTCCTATTGTTTTCATAAAGTAATGAAAAAGGCCAGATGAGTCATTATTATCAGTATATCATTATTATTGTGTATAATTCTTTACTCCATGCATAGTCATGTCATGTCATTTTCTGAACCGCTTAATCCTAATTAGGGTCGCGGGGAGGTTGGCGCCCATCTCAGCCGACTCTGGGCGAGGGCATATCTGGTTTTATATGGTGTTGTTTACCCCAATCCTATTGTTCATTCATTCATTTTCTAAGACACTTGATCTTAATTAGGGTTGCGGGGAGGTAGGTGCCCGTCTCAGCCGACTCTGTGCTGAACAGCTCGCCAGACCATCGCAGGGCCAATACACACACAACCATTCACACCAAGGGGCAATTTGGAACAGCCAATTAGCCTATTGCGCATGTTTTTGGACTAATGAAGGAAACCAAAGTACCCGGAGGAAACCCACGCAAGCACGGGGAGAACATGCAAACTCCACACAGAAACGCCGTCACCGAGCCCGGGAATCGATCCCGGGACCTTCCTGCTGAGAGGCGAACATGCTAACCACTGCGCCACCCTGATCCTATTATTTTATTTGAATTATTTTCATTTGTTCTTTTGCTGAACTGCTACATCCTGCTAGGGTCGTGATTGTGCCTCTGTCCACCCAGCAGTATAAATGGGTACCTGTAAAAATACCGGAAAGGAAACCTGTGGTGGACTGGTGTCTTATCCAGGAGGAGTTGAACTCTGTACTTCACGCTACAGAAACCTGGATAAGCTGTGGCTGTGATCAGCCTCTAGGCTCGGGTGGAAAAAGCCCAGCAGACTTTACGTACCTTTGCCACACATGACGGCTCATATTTTGCATACTTGAACAACAAACTCTGATTATCATGACAGCTTGTCCTACTTACATTTGTTATTAACCCAAAACTATTGAGTGTGTTTTCTTATCACTGGAACTGCACAAATGTGATAATCATATATTTGGCATATTTCCTCATCGTCTCCTTCCTGGCAGGAACTCACTCACTCACTCACATTTGCCGAACCGCTTAATTCTATCAGGGTCGTAGGGACGCCGGAGCCTTTCTCAGCCGACACTGGGCAAAAATGGGGAACAGCAAACCAGACCATACACTCACACTCACACCTGGGGTAAATCTGGAACATCAGACTAGCCTAATGTGCAGGTCTTTGGACTGTTGGAGGAAACCGGAGTACCTGGAGGAAACCCACACAAGCACAGGGAGAACATGCACACTCCACAGAACGACACCCACTCCAAGCCCAGAACTCGAACCCAGGACTTTCTTGCTGTGAAGCGATGTGCTAACCACTACACCACCGTGCCGCCCGCACTGGAACATTTCCTGATAATAAAACTTCAGTCATTAGTTTTCTAAGCCATTTAATCCTAATTCGGGTCGCGGGGTGGCTGGCGTTCCGTCAGCCGACATTGGGTGAAGACGGAGTACACCCTGATCAGCTCGGCAGGGCAACACACATACAACCATTTACACTCAGTCTCACAGCTAGGGGTGATTTGGAACAGTCCACTGTGCATGTTTTTGGACTGTGGGAGGAAACCGGAGTAGCACAGGGAGAACATGCAAACTCCACACAGGAATGCCCAAATCCAGGTCCTTCTTGTTTCCAAAGTCTATTTTACAGGAATCATATTTGAGATTTGAGAACTGGAGGTAGGCGTTGTCTAAAATGGGAACTGAGTGGGCTGAAAGCAAAGTCCATACAAAATTTACTACTTCTCATCCGGAACATCCTGATAATACAGACAAGTTAAGAGCTAACGATATGTATATATATATTTTCTCCAATGATATTTTGAGAGGCACAGTGGTGTAGAGTTTAGCATATCCACCTCACAGCAAGAAGGTCCTGGGTTCGAGTCCCAGGCTTGGCGACATTGATTCTGCATGCATGTTCTCACTGTGCCTGTCTGGGTTTCCTCTGGGTCTCCGGTTTCCTCCCACATGCACATTAGGCCACGAAATTAGCTGTTCCAAATTGCCTCTGGAAAGAGTAGGCCATTGGGTTGTGGTCAGCGTGTTTCTGCCCTGTGATGGCCTGGTTGTCCAGGGTGTACTCTGCCCTCACCCACAGTCGGCTGAGATGGGCAACAGCCACCTCGTGACCCTAATTAGGATTAAGCGCTTCAGAAAATAAATGAATGAAATTGCCTCTAAGTGTAAGTGTGAATGGTTGTGTTTGTGATCTGCGATGGCCTGGCAAGCTGATAATAGTCAGGGTGTAGCCCGGGTTCATCCAGAGTCGGCTGACATAGGCTCCAACCTTCCTGCAACCCTTATGGGATTAAGGCAGTCTGGGGAAAAAACTTAATAATAACTCTATTATCTTGCATGTGTCTGTTAATAAGCAAGGCAGAACACACACACACACACACACACACGTCTCAGTTAGACTGGTGTATATAACCAGTCCAGATAATTTGCTCTAAACTCCCATCAGTACGTTGTTTCCACCCGTAACTGTCACTCACTGGATGTTTTGCACCATTCCATGTGCACTCTAGACACTGTAGTGTGTGAAAATCTCAGGCGATGAGCTGTTTCAGAAATCAAAGCAACCCATCTAACAAAAACGTAGTTCTGAGTGGAATTGAACAAATATTCATATCATTCCTGCTTTTTTAATCGTAATATTTATTATGTGTATGGAGGCTTTATGTGTGTTTTAAAATGAACTCTCTCTTAAAACCTCCCCCCCCTCTCTGTCTCCTCTGTCTCTCCTCTCTCCCTCTTTCTCCTCTCCCCCCCCCCCTCTCCCTCTCTCTCTCTCTCTCTTCTCTCTCTCTCCCCCTCTACCCCCCTC
>JAOUQZ010044910.1:0-10956 GCA_028564935.1 Neosilurus hyrtlii | reverse complement strand
ACACACACACACACACACACACACACACACACACACACACATACACACACACACACACACACACACACACACACACTGTACATATAAAAGAGCTCCAGAACAGGATAATGAGTTGTGAAAGTGCTCTGAGCATCACCTGTTCCTCTTCTGCCCTTCAGGTGTGATGTGTTTGGGTATTGCATAAGCCAGACTGGACACGTCACATGACCTGCTTTCAAATCAGACTCAAGTAACAAGAGGCTTCAGGTTCATGAATGTTTTCTCAGGCTTATAATACAGACATTATAATGATTATTATCTCCCAGCTACACCCCTACACCCGGCCCCGCCCTGAACCCTGTCCTTCATTTTGAATACCTCTCTGTTATTGAAATGTGAACTCATACCAAATTTACTGACTTACTGTGAATTCATTTCGAGTTTCTCATGTCATGATCCACGTAACACATGTTCCAGTATGGTGCAGTAAAAAAGGCATTGACCCCCCCACACACACACCCACACACACACACATACACACACACACACACACACACATACACACACAACTAATGCAAGGGGATACATGAGAATCCAACAGAGTTGAATTTCAGCGTGTGTAGTGCTGGTGGTGGCTAGTGTGGAAAGGAAGAGCAACAGCTGGACTACACTCCTGCACTCTGACCGGTGTGATGGGTGGAGCTGATACAACAGCAGTTCAGCAGTAATCCCAGGAGAGGAAGTCAGGCCATTAATCAGAGACACGTTAAAGAGTGAGAACCAAACAGAACCAGCACCAAGCTGGCGAGAAAAAACACACTGCAACCACACAGCACAACATGCGGTTAGACCTGAACTGAGACGTGGCCGGAGTGAGTACATAACACGGACACCAGTGGAATATAATCCGGAGTGTGCAGCACGGACAATGTGGAAAAACAAGCAGCGGGACATGGAGAACCATCCAAACCCCAGCGGAGCAGCATGTCCACATGAGACGGAGTAATTAATGAGATCACACAGGGACACCGTGAGGGTTTTAGATACCGTGCGGCTGTTCACAGCCTGTTTATAAGCTTCTCCTTCCTTCAGCGTGGAGAACGACGCCACATGAAGCTCAGCTCGTGTTGCACCAAGCGATTATTACAGTCACAAAGTATTACACCAAATATTTCCAGGATCTTCCACAGCGACTTTCCAGACTGAGCATGTAGACGTTCTCACACAGGACATGACGGAGGAGGATATTTCATCCCAGTATGTTTGTAATGTGAACGTTTAAAACTGAAGATGATCATTAAAGCGCATGCTAACCTTTAAACGTCTGAAGGCTTCGCCCCTCCGGATCTGTAACTACATAGTGACCCCCAGAGTGTTCAGAAGTGTCTCATGCCCAAACTTCATATCTCTGAGTGTTAGCAGAGCCCCGACGCCTCTTTATCTTTACTACAGTTTCTCTCTGAAAAAAACCTTTTCATAACATGCTTTTCACAAATTTAGGATCATGGAGTTGGGGTTTTGGGTTTTTTTGTTTGTTTGTTTTTTGAGCCGCCAATTAACAGTGTGAGATTCATGACAATTCTAGAATACCAGGGTTCCTGAAATTTTTGAACTCAAGACCCAAATTTGGTGTTTTCCAGGACCCTTTTTTTATCCGTTTTTTTATTTGCTGAACCATTTAATCCTATTAACATCACAGGAGAGACTATGGGTGAAGGCAGGATATGCCCTGATGGGGCAGCTATGGGGACCAATGGTTAGATAAGCAGCTTTGGGAAAGAAAGGTCGCTGATTTGATTCCCGAACAAGCAGGAAAAATGTGTGTGTGTGTGTGGGGGGGGGGGGGGGGGGGGGGGGGGGGGGGGGGGGGGGGGGGGGGGGGGGGGGGGGGGTGTGAGCTGCCCCTTCTCTTCCTCCACCTTCATGGCTGAAGTGCCATTAAGCAACACACCGAACCCCCAACTGCTCTCTCGGATGCCCCAATGTGTGTAACAGCCCACTGCTCTGAAGGTGTATGCTCACACACAAAACCATTCACACTCACACCTAGGGGCAATTTGGAAGAGCCATTTAGCCTAATGCGCATGTCTTTGGGCTGTGGGAAGTAACCGGAGTACCCAGAGGAAACCCAAACAAGCACAGGGAGAACATGGAGACTAAATGCTGGTAGTAAAATCATTTAAATTTAAATTTGTTTTGCTAGGTTTACTTTTTGAAGACCATTTTCATCCAATCTTGTTTATTTATCTTTGTTGCTAAAGGCTCTCGTTAATTAAGTTCTCATTTATTTCTTCATATGTTAAAACTTCACTGACTTCCATAAAAGGAGAATTTGTAGAATCACATTTGCACTGCTGGTGAAACTCAGTAACACTTCGGGTTCTTTTAGTTACATCCATTTAAGACGTGGTACACGTGTAAAGTAGCTACAGCCGGACCCCATTAAAAATGATTTCTGACTCAGAGCATCACGTTGGGCGACGGCTCAAAGTTTCCCACCCTGCCAGCAAAGATAGCGAGGCGTAGGTCCTGCACCGCTGTCCTCAGCTGTATTTAAAGTTTAATGCTGGAAGTAAAACAGGCTGACAATGCAGCTCATAGCCGCAGCGTTAATTCTGTCTGATCTTCAGCAGGACAGCAATCCATCAGAACTGAACTTCCGCTCGCCATCCATCATTGGAAAAACTCTACAGATCGATGGAGCTTCATGACGTTCAAACCATCAAGGACAAACATTTCAAGTCTAAACTCGAGCTTTACCACCGCGCTAAACTGGAGACATGAATTTACTGTCTGTGAATCATGACATGGGAAATTTACATTTACAGTATTTGGCAGATGCCCTTATCCATTTACCATTTTTATACAAATGAGGGTTAAGGGCCTTGCTTAAGGGCCCAACAGTGCCAGCTTGGTGGTACTGGGGCTTGAACCCCAAACTTTGAGCACTAACCCGGGATCTTACCCATTGAGTCGCCACTGAGTCCTCACTGCCCTGTTCAAACCATAATACTGTAAAATTTAAACCATCAGAAAGTTTTTGTATCCAACACTGTATCTGCTGTGTGTGTGTGTGTGTGTGAGAGAGAGAGAGAGATAGAGAGAGAGAACAAATAAATAAATAAATGTTATATAAAAATAAGAGCCAGTGAAGTATTTTAGTGGAGAATTTTGAGCTGAATTTCAGACAGTGGTAGCAGAAACTGTCAGGACTCAGGAACATGCCAGCGTTCACCAAGAGCACAAAGAGGAAGATTTTCACCGAAACTTTCCTTCCGAGACTCTGATGGCATGATGTTACCGAACATTGCGTCAGTGTCCAACAGACAGAGCATCTCGGCATGGACACCAACAACATGCTGTGTTTACAGAAAGATAAAACTGGAATGAGCTAATTCTGCTCGGAGGAAACCGCCGACATGTTCCGGGAGATGAGACGCTGCCTGCTGATGTGGAAACATCTGAAACCTTCACGAGGATCCATCACCACTTTCAATAATCAAATCAAATAACTGAATTAAACTTCATTATTAAACACAATGTATTTTTTCTAAAAGAATATTTCACTTCTAGATTATTGATTCTGTTCTTTTTTCTCTCACAGCTGCTTTCTTTTATTTTTTATATTCCTGTTTTAATTTTGCCTTTATTCTGTAAAGCCTAATTATAGAAATGTCTGTAATTTAAATATAATAAAGATATCATTCATGAAATATATATTTTTCTATTTTATTTGGGACCAGTGTGGTGGCACAGTGTTTAGCACGTCCGCCTCACAGCAGGAAGGTTCTAGGTTCAAACGTTTCTGTGTGACGTTTGCATGTTTTCCCCCTGTGCTTGCATGGGTTTCTCCCAGGTACTCTGGTTTCCTCCCACAGTCCAGAAACATGCACAGTAGGCTGATTGGCTGTTCCAGATTGCCCCTAGGTATGAGTGTGAGTGTGAATGGTTGTGTGAGTGTTGCCCTGCGATGGCCTGATGAGTTGTTCAGGGTGTACCCCACCCTCGCTCAGAGTCGGCTAATTGGGATTAAGCGTCTTAGAAATTGAATGAATGGACCCACCTTACGCCCCCTGCAGTTTGGCAAAGCAGACCAACAGTCCGCTTCTGCTTCACTCTCATGCAACGTTCACTACCGCAGTCCCCCAGGACTGTGTTCAGCTCTGTCCTGTGTTCGACTTTATGGACACTCAGGGAGCTCACTCTGCCTTATCATTGGCTGAATCAGGGACAGTGATGAGAAGGCCTGAAGAAGAGAGGTGAAGCCCTGCCTGGGTTCCCGATTTTAGGATAACATCCTCGACTGAACATCAGAAAGACTAATGAGGTGATGGTGAACTTAAGTACATAAAGAACACACACTTCTAAACATCATCACAGGTGACACTGAAGAGGGTTATGACCTGAAATATGTACCAAACAGGATGTTTCAGCAGAGTCCAGGATACTACGCAGGAGTGAGAGGGTCTTGACAGGAGCCATGTCTAGGAACAGCTCTGAGCAGAACCTCATGAAAGTCTAGGGAAAGGTCAGCGCTGCAGAAAACATCGCTGCGTCCAAATTACCAACCATACAGCATCTCATACAGGAACAACCTGGAGACCTCGGCCATCCCAGTTACCCCACCCCCCACCACCCCGTTACCCCAGTCATGGACTGTTTACCCCAACGCCATCTAACAGGAGGTACCACAGGGAGGCCGGCGCCTATCTCAGCCGACTCTGGGCAAAGGTGGGGTACACCCTGAACAGCCCACCAGTCCATCGCAGGCCCAACTATTCACACTCACATCTAGGGGCGATTTGGAACAGCTGCGCACAGAAATGCCCCGAGCCCGTGAATTGAATGCAAGATTTTACATTTTTTTGTGAATATTTTATTTTTAGTATTGATTTATTCTGTTTATGATATTTATACAGAAAAGAGAAGGTGAAGAAGTTTGAATCCTGTGATGAGAATCAAAATCTCTCCATCTGTCTACTGCTGATCCATCTTTCTGTGCTTCTCTCCTTCCTTTTCTCTCTATCCCTCCATCACATGCACTTCACTGACTGCAGCAGAGTGTTAAATAAAAGCTGCTTGTGTGTGTGTGTGTGTGTGTGTGTTACACATCACTGTGCAGGTTGATCGATGGTAAAGCGATGGTGTGGCGTTATTTAGGATTTTAAATATGAATCTTACAGACTGTGTTAAAGAGAAACCTGAACAATCGGAATGTTTTGATTGAAATGTGTAAAATGAGACTCTTGGTGATGGAGGTAGGTGTGATTTTAATGTTGTGTTGGAACTCTGAACCTGTCCAGACTGTGTTATAAACACCAGTGTGTTCCTGTAAAGGTCTAAAACCTCTCCGAGCTTCACCACCTCCACCTTCTCTCCCTGAAGGATCAAAATTCCTCCTCTTCTCCGTTTCAAACAGCATCGTCACGTTTCTGAGGCACGAGCAGCTCGCTTCATCAAAAACCTCTTTCAGCTTCTGAGAACAAAAATAACAAAACCTCACAGCTTCATGATTAAAGCGACAGAAAGGAAAGCTGATGCATGAAGCAACACTGCCCCCTACAGGACACTCTCAGTGGAGCAGGAGAGGAACACAAAGCATATGAATAAATACTGCAGGATGGAAAGATGGAGAGAACACAGATTTAATGACATTTTTTTTCTCCTTGATCGTAAAACATCATGCTACAGGATTTATAAAGAATAAAAAGCAAAACATTTCAGATTATTGCTCAGGAATCAGAGACCAAACCAAAGAAGGTAAGAAGGGCCTGGGTTCGAGTCCCAGGCTCGGTGAGGGTGTTCCTGTGTGGAGTTTGCCTGTTCTTCCCGTGCTTGTGTGGGTTTCCTCCGGGTATTCCGGTTTCCTCCCACAGTCTAAAGACATTCACATTAGGCTAACGGACTGCTTCAAATTGCATCTACATGTGAGTGTGAGCGGATGTGCATGTTTGTTGCCCTGTGATGGTCTGGTTAGCTATTCAGTGTGTACCCCGCCCTTGGCCAGAGTTGGCTGAGATAGACTCCACCCTCCCCATGACCCTAATAGGATTAATTGGTTCCATGAATAAATGAAGGAAATATTACAGAATTTCTGAGGGAGGGTACAGTTCATGCATGACATAATATACACTCCAAATAATCTACATTTAACACCAACAATTTAAATCCACATATCGTGGCACCTGCCCCTGAACCTCGGTGTGACGCTGTCAAGCTAACAAAGCTATAGTTGGCTGTTACTGGTTGGTGGTTGTCACGGTAACACAATGGTATTTCTAGACTGCTGTTAAAAAAAAAAAACTGATTAGTGAGGGAGTTCCCTAATTTACAGAGCTATGCATGTTTATGCCGAGGGTCTGTGCCTGAATGTGTTTTATGTAATCCGATCATCCTCGGAGGTCCATGACAGAGAAACACTGCTGGATCTCATCATCAGGAGCAGACGGCCTACTCCTCTCCAAATTCCAATCAGCTGTAATCAGTCTGAAAGTCTGCAGTCTCTGCTCTCTCTCCGGTACCATCTCTCTCACACACAGATGAGCTGAAACATCTGGAGAGTGAAGGCCTGATGAGGGGCATGTTCACATGGCAGTGTGTATAAAACACACTCCAGCTGTTTTCTAACACACACTGCATTAAAGGCTGAACATGAGGAAATGCTGAAGAGCGAATTCAGCAGAATCTGGAGGGAGGAATGATGGAGGAGGGAACAGAGATCAAACAGAGGAGAAAGGAGACGAATCAACCTCCTGCGTCCGGGAACAAACTTTCCTTCTGAAATTTAACTTGTACCTTCATCCTTACACAGGAGAGGAATTACATATTAATTAAATCAATTACACTATTTATAAAGGTATTTCTTTATCAGAGTGGAGTTTAAAGATAGTAACAGCGCCCCCCACAGTGAACAGAAGAAAATAACACAAATAAATATGTAAAATGACAGTATTATTATTTGCACTTCATGCTCTAGACGGCGCTGTATTTGTATCCCTTGATGAACACCAGGGCTGCACCTGGGTACTCAGGAAGTACTAACGTCAGTTGAGTATTTAAAGAGGAGATATGAGGCATTTCCCCCTTTTTTCACTCATAAATGAGAATTGTATAGCCTTGTTACGTGACACCAGTGTTAAATAACAAAGTTCGCGCATGTGTACGTTTCCCCCTGTACTGTTGAAGCTGGCGTAAGGTTTTCATATGTAACGGCATGCTGAACCTCCAGATTACCTGGACTTCCCTCACATGCACAGTGGTATCACCGCTCATTCTGGTCTACCATGCAGCACACTGAGCATAGAGCGTTCAGTTGCCAAAATTCAACCAATCAGAGCAGAGTTGTTACAGAGAAAAAAGACATCATAAATGAGAGGAGGAAGCCAAGAAGGTCACCCGTAACACGTACACAAAATCCGGGTTTAAGCGGGAGGTGCATAGAGAAGCAGCTTCCTGAAGAACTGGGGAGTGTTTTTGGATTAGGAATCGTACTCTGGTGCTCCGCTGGTGTCCAAAATGAAAAATAAAGATCTGATAATGGGGATAATCTCTGATCTTTAAGTACCCACCGTCCCTGGAGTATGTACCACGCAACTTGGAAGTAATCCACCACCATTTGACCTTTGACCTGGACCTTTATAGCATTAGCTAACAAGCAGAACTTTAGCATTTTAAATAAATAGGACCCCAATAGAAGATACACTAATTACCATCAATGTTCAATTTATATGATTGTGTGACTCATAACTCCACAATTCATGAATCCCAGCTGTCTTCCTGAAGATCGAATTAAAAACTATTTAAAGATCAAAGTTTTTATTCCGACAGAAAATCCAAAGGGGTGAATAACACTGACAGAATCAGCAGCTCTGCAGTTATGTAAACATTACACTGAAACATTTCACACACACACAGACACACACACAGACACACACAATTCGCTGATGTTGCAGATATTACAGTAAACAATCTGTTTAAAAGCCCAGACTTGATTTCAGTTAATCAACTAAAAGGATCTTCACTTATAAAATATAATCTCTTTGTGTGTGTGTGTGTGTGTGTGTGTGATCAGAGCTCCTCTGCACTGCTGAACGAGACGTCACCATGACTCCCGTGTTTATAATCCTCTCTGTAGGTGAAGTTTCTTTGGCCTCTGTAGCAAATACAACCACCATGGAGCGGGTATAAAGGAGGAGGATGATGAAGGTGAAGGTGAGCGATCAAGATGATGGTGAGCGATGAAGGTGAATTATGAAGATGGCGTGATGAAGATGACTGGTGAAGATGTGGGTGAGTGATGATGGCGTGATGATGATGGTGAGCGATGAAGATGGTGTGATGAAAATGAAGGTGAGTGATGAAGATGGTGTGATGAAGGTGAGGGTGAAGGTGACTGGTGAAGATGTGGATGAGTGATGAAGATGGCGTGATGGGGATGAAGGTGAGTGATGATGGTGTGATGAAGATGAGGGTGAAGGCGACTGGTGAAGATGTGGGTGAGTGATGATGGCGTGCAATGAAGGTGAGTGATGAAGATGGCGTGATGAAGATGAAAGTGAGTGATGAAAATGGTGTGATGATGGTGAGGGTGAAGGTGACTGGTGAAGATGTGGGTGAGTGATAAAGATGGCGTGATGAAGATGGCGTGATGACGATGAGTGATGAAGAGGGTGTGATGAAGATGATGGTGAGTGATGGCGTGATGATGAAGATGGTGTGATGAAGATGATGGTGAGTGATGAAGATGAGGGTGACTGGTGAAGATGTGGGTGAGTGATGAAGATGGTGTAATGAAGATGAAGGTGAATGATGAAGATGGCGTGATGATGAGTGATGAAGATGGTGTGATGAAGATGGCGTGATGATGATGAGTGATGATGGTGAGCGATGATGATGGTGAGTGATGGCATGATGATGATGGTGAGCGATGAAGGTGAGTGATGAAGATGGTGTGATGAAGATGATGGTGAGTGATGGTGTGATGAAAATGATGGTGAGTGATGAAGGAGAGTGATGAAAATGGAGTGATGAAGATGAATGATGAGGATGGAGTGATGAAGATGAGTGATGATGGTGAGCGATGAAGGTGAGTGATGATGATGGTGTGATGATGATGGTGATGGTGAGCGATGAAGATGGTGTGATGAAGGTGAGGGTGAAGGTGACTGGTGAAGATGTGGGTGAGTGATGAAGATGACGGTGGGTGATGAAGGCTTTGTAGGAACACTGGTTCTGAGAGGTGAGTTCTAATGCTGATGTTTGCGTCCCTCAGTCTCAGAGCTCATCATTCGGTTGGTCTCGAGTCCTCCGGTGACAGTCGCACGCCGCGCTGTGGTCAGCCGGCTGACTCACTCTCTCCATATCAGCATGAACAGCAGGTTCACTCACCTGTCGATCTGCATACCACTGAAACCACAAACACCAACAATAAACAAGAAGAAGAAGAAGAAAAGCAGCAGGGAACATGAAGTTAAAACTGAATTATGAATAGAATTAACACCGAACTGGTTTTAAATCACCCAGCATCATTTCCGCTCCACTCAAACTGAGAGAAGGAGACCCGCCGCTATTCACACAAACTCACAGGTCATCTGGATTAGAAATCAGAAGTGAAGGCAGGAACAGCATCACCACCCTGGTGGCATTTCAACTTTATTACTCTCTATTATCTGTCCACTTATTCCAGTACTGCCAGTAATCCACTAATCCCAGCACTGTCAGCAATCCCAATAATCCAAGTACTGTCAACAATCCCACTAATCCCAGTACTGCCAGTCATCCCACTAATCCCAGCACTGCCAGTAATCCCACTAATCCCAGCAGTGTCAGCAATCCCACTAATCCCAGCACTGCCAGTCATCCCACTAATCCCAGCACTGCCAGTAATCCCACTAATCCCAGCACTATCAGCAATCCCACTAATCCAAGTACTGTCAACAATCCCACTAATCCCAGCACTGTCAGCAATCCCACTAATCCAAGTAATGTCAGCAATCCCACTAATCCCAGCACTGCCAGTCATCCCACTAATCCCAGCACTGCCAGTAATCCCACTAATCCCAGCACTGTCAGCAATCCCACTAATCCAAGTAATGTCAGCAATCACACTAATCCCAGCACTGCCAGTAATCCCACTAATCCAAGTATTGTCAACAATCCCACTAATCCCAGTACTGCCAGTAATCCCACTAATTCCAGTACTGTCAGCAATCCCACTAATCCCAGTACTGCCAGTAATCCCACTAATCCCAGTACTGCCAGTAATCCCACTAATCCCAGTACTGCCAGTAATCCCACTAATCCCAGTAATCCCACTAATCCCAGTACTGTCAGCAATCCCACTAATCCCAGTACTGTCAGTAATCCCACTAATCCCAGTACTGTCAACAATCCCACTAATCCCAGTACTGCCAGTAATCCCACTAATCCCAGTACTGTCAACAATCCCACTAATCCCAGTACTGCCAGTAATCCCACTAATCCCAGTACTGTCAGCAATCCCACTAATCCAAGTACTGTCAACAATCCCACTAATCCCAGTACTGTCAACAATCCCACTAATCCCAGTACTGTCAGTAATCCCAGTACTGTCAACAATCCCACTAATCCCAGCACTGTCAGCAATCCCACTAATCCCAGTATGGTCAGCAATCCCACTAATCCCAGTACTGCCAGTCATCCCACTAATCCCAGTACTGCCAGTAATCCCACTAATCCCAGTACTGTCAGCAATCCCACTAATCCCAGTACTGTCAGCAATCCCACTAATCCCAGTACTGCCAGTAATGCAGCATTACCTTTAGCACCATGTAGTAGTAACAGTAGAGTCTATGAGGTTGGAGCAGTTCTCTGGACAATTCCTGCCCCGCCCTTGCTACAGCCTTCACTTTACCATCATTCTCCTGTCTCTCACACACACACACACACACACACACACACACACACACACACACACACACACACACACACACACACACA
>JAOUQZ010044909.1:0-10956 GCA_028564935.1 Neosilurus hyrtlii | reverse complement strand
CACACACACACACACACACACACACACACACACACACACACACACACACACACACACATACACACACACACACACATGCACACACACACCCGGGACTGGTGGGAGAGTTCACACTGGAGCTCATGTGACATCAGAATTCCTTTATCACCCACATCAGTCACAGGACACCCACACCAATCACAGGTCACCCACACTAGTCACATATCACCCACACCAGTCACATATCACTCACATCAGTCACAGGTCACCCACACCAGTCACAGATCACCCACACCACTCACATGTCACCCACACCAGTCACAGATCACCCACACCAGTTACAAATCACCCACACCAATCACAGGTCACCCACACTAGTCACAGATCACCCACACCCGTCACATGTCACCCACATCAGTCACAGGACATCCACATCAGTCACAGGACACCCACACCAGTCACAGATCACCCACATCAGTCACATGTAACCCACACCAGTCACAGATCACCCACACCAGTCACATATCACTCACATCAGTCACAGGTCACCCAAACCAGTCACAGATCACCCACATCAGTCACATGTCACCCACACCAGTCACAGATCACCCACACCAGTCACGTCACCCACACCAGTCACATGTCACCCACACCAGTCACATATCACCCACACCAGTCACAGATCACCCACACCAGTCACATATCACTCACATCAGTCAAAGATCACCCACACCAGTCACATGTCACCCACACCAGTCACAGATCACCCACATCACTCACATTTCACCGACACCAGTCACAGATTACCCACACCAGTCACATGTCACTCACACCAGTCACAGATTACCCACACCAGTCATATGTCACTCACATCAGTCACATGTCACCCACACCAGTCACATGTCACCCACACTAGTCACATGTCACCCACACCAGTCACAGATCACCCACATCAGTCACATATTACCCACACCAGTCACATATCAGTCACATCAGTCACATGTCACCCACACCAGTCACAGATCACCCACACCAGTCACAGATCACCCACACCAGTGACATGTCACCCACACCAGTCACAGATCACCCACACCAGTCACAGATCACTCCCATCAGTCACATATTACTTACATGAGTGACATGTCACCCACATCAGTCACATGTCACCCACATCAGTCACATATCACCCACACCAGTCACAGGTCACCCACATCAGTCACATATCACTCACATCAGTCACATGTCACCCACACTAGTCACATATCACCCACACCAGTCACAGGTCACCCACATCAGTCACATATCACCCACACCAGTCACATGTCACCCACACAAGTCACAGATCACCCACACCAGTCACATCACCCATACCAGTCACATGTCATCCACATCAGTCACATGTCACCGACACCAGTCACAGATCACCATCATCGGTCACATGTCACCCACATCAGTCACAGATCACCCACACCAGTCACAATTCACCCACATCAGTCACATGTCACCGACACCAGTCACATATCACTCACATCAGTTACATGTCACCCACACCAGTCACAGATCACCCTCACCAGTCACAGATCACCCACACCAGTCACATGTCACCCACACCAGTCACAGATCACTCACATCAGTCACATGTCACCCACACCAGTCACCTGTCACCCACACCAGTCACATGTCACCCACATCAGTCACATATCACTCACATCAGTCACGTGTCACCCACACCAGTCACATATCACTCACATCAGTCACGTGTCACCCACACCAGTCACATATCACTCACATCAGTCACATGTCACCCACACTAGTCACATATCACCCACATCAGTCACATCACCCACACCAGTCACATGTCACCCACATCAGTCACAGGACACCATCATCAGTCACATCACCCACACCAGTCACATATCACCCACACCAGTCACAGATCACCCACACCAGTCACATATCACCCACACCAGTCACATGTCACCCACACCAGTCACAGATCACCCACATCAGTCACATATCATCCACATCAGTCACATATCACTTACGTCAGTCACATGTCACCGACACTAGTCACATATCACCCACATCAGTCACATCACCCATACCAGTCACATGTCACCCATACCAGTCACAGATCACCCACATTAGTCACATCACCCATACCAGTCACATGTCACCCATGTCAGTCACATGTCACCGACACCAGTCACAGATCACCATCATCGGTCAAATGTTACCAACATCAGTCACATATCACTCACTTTAGTCACATGTCACCCACACCAGTCACATATCACCCACACCAGTCACAGATCACCCAAACCAGTCACATATCACCCACATCAGTCACATATCACTCACACCAGTCACATATTACTCACATCAGTCACATGTCACCCACATTAGTCACGTGTCACCCACATCAGTCACATATTACTCACATCAGTCACATATCACCCACACCAGTCACCTGTCACCCATACCAGTCACATATCACTCACATCAGTCACATATCACTCACATCAGTCACATATCACTCACTTTAGTCACATGTCACCCACACCAGTCACATATCACCCACACCAGTCACAGATCACCCAAACCAGTCACATATCACCCACATCAGTCACATATCACTCACACCAGTCACATATTACTCACATCAGTCACATGTCACCCACATTAGTCACGTGTCACCCACATCAGTCACATATTACTCACATCAGTCACATATCACCCACACCAGTCACCTGTCACCCATACCAGTCACATATCACTCACATCAGTCACATATCACTCACATCAGTCACATATCACTCACTTTAGTCACATATCACCCACACCAGTCACATATTACTCACATCAGTCACATGTCACCCACACTAGTCACATATCACCCACACCAGTCACAGATCACCCACATCAGTCACAGGACATCCACATCAGTCACATCACCCACACCAGTCACAGATCACCCACACCAGTCACAGATCACCCACACCAGTCACATGTCACCCACATCAGTCACTGGACATCCACATCAGTCACATCACCCACACCAGTCACAGATCATCCACATCAGTCACATCACCCACATCAGTCACATATCACTCACATTAGTCACACGTTACCCACATCAGTCACATCACCCATACCAGTAACATGTGCCCGACACCAGTTATATGTCACCCACAACAGTCACATATCATCCACACTACTAACCATCCATTCATCTATAAATTTAGCTACCTATCTATTATATAATTATAAATATTTATAGTGATATATGAACATCTCAGATTGTTGTGGTGCAGGGTCGGCTGTGGTTGAACAAGCCGATTCTTGAGTAGCAGTCCTTGGCACAGATGCCACACAAAATATGTGTGTACAAACTGTACTCAAAGCCATCACAGTAGCAAAAGAGATAAGAACTGCTATCTGGTTCTTATCTCTTCCGCTACAGTGAAGACTTTGCATACAGTCTGTCACCAGACGCAGTGGTCTGCAGCCACCTTCTCCTATGTGTCAGTGCAGATGTTAGCTGACCTCAGGTCAGGCTTGCAAACATCCCTATATCACAGTGTAGGGCATATGGTGAGTCCTATGGTGAGCTCCTCATACAGCATGTCTTTTAGACGTGACACACCTTGGTCTTTTCTCTGAGCCATGCAAGGTTGAACAGTCTGCCATCAGACCTAGTTTGCAGGTATACTCCACTCTCAGATGCTCTGAATATGTACCAAGTGTCGGGGAGGGAATAGGAGAGGTCTATGGATGATCCATCAAACTGCACTGTCCCCTGCATGTTGTTATGGAAAGACATGATAAGATTCATTAGATTTGATGGGCATCCGATCTTCTCCAGGAGAACAAGTAGGCCTCTTTGTCTGATCAAGTCAAATGCCTTGGTCAGATCAATAAAGGTGACATATAGGGGCTGCCTCTGTTCTTGGCTCTTTTCCTGTAATTGCCGGAGAGACAAAATCATGTTGATCATTTATCTCTCTGCCCTGAAGCTGCACTGGGATTCGGGGTAGATGCACTCTGCTAATGCTTGCAGTCTCTTCAGAATCACTGAGACAAATGTGTTGCCAACGATGCTGAGCAGGGATAAGCCTCTGTAATTGTTGCAGTGGCTGCACTCTCCCTTGTTCTTATACAGTGTGATGATAGTTGTATCTCCCATGTGCTGGGGAACTGCTCCTCTTAGCATTGGCATAGTAGTTCGTGAAGTGTGCTCAGTAGCACTGGTTCGTCACATTGGATCACTTCTACAGGGATCCCATGCATACCTAGTGCCTTGCCATGGGCCAGAGAATCAATGGCTTGGCTAAGATCATCCTTTGTTGGGGCATGTCCAACTCCTCCATGAGAGGCAAGGCGGGTATGCTAGCGCGGGCAGTCTCTGTCACAACCGTCTCAGTGGCATAGAGTCCTGGTAGTGTTCGGCCCAACTCTCTATCTGCTTTGCACGGACTTTGATGACTTCCCAGTCCTTTGATTTCAGTTGAGCAATCTTGCTAGCAGTGGGCCTTTCTTCATCCTCTCATACATGCCTCAAACGTTGCCTCAGTCAGCAAAGGACTGGATGTTTTGGCACAGGGTCTGCCAGTAGTCATTGGCACAGCATCTAGCCATCCTTTGGGCATTGTTTGTTGCTGACTTCAGCGCAGCAAGATTCTTTTCTGATGAATATCTCTTATAGTTGGTCTAATGCTACTGACTAGCACCCTTTAATTTTATTAATGTACCACTGGGGTGGAGATGTTTGTGGTGGAGATTATAAAATGTTTGTACATGTGTTTATTAAAGATCATATGTATATCATATCTCTCCTTCACTCCACTGATACTGACAGCTCCATTCCAGCGCTGTGAGAAGGTAAAGGTGTCGCTTTCTTTTTCTTCCTGTTTAATTAATACCTGATGAACAAGCTCCAGATGAGAGTCGATACCATGGACATCCTGAATGCCTGGTCAAGATGAAGTCCAAAAGTATTCTCTCATCGGCCTTCACACGCATATGATCGTAAGCAACATCCTGTTCTTAATCCATCAGGTTTAATGTGATGTCAGCCCACCCTTTGTAGCTATAACAGCTTCAACTCTTCTGGGAAAGCTGAAGAGTGTGTTTATGGGACTTTTTGACCATTCTTCCAGAAGCACATTTGTGAGGTCATACACTGATGCTGGATAAGAAGGCCTGGTTTGCAGTCTCTGCTCTAATTCATCCCAAAGGTGTTCTATCGGGTTGAGGTCAGGACTGTGTGCAGGCCAGTGAAGTTCTTGACTTTCTTTTAGACCAGTCATGTCTTTATGGACCTTGCTCTGTGCTCTGGTGGGCAGTCCTGTTGGAACAGGAAGGGGCCATTCCCAAACTGTTCCCACAAAGTTGGGAGCATGAAATTGTCCAAAATCTCTTGGTGTGCTGAAGCATTCAGAGTTCCTTTCACTGGAACTAAGGGACCAAGCCCAGTTCCTGAAAAACAACCTTACACCATAATCCCCTTCCTCCAATCTTTACACTTGGCACAATGCAGTCAGACAAGTGCAGTCCTCCTGGCATCCGCCACACCCAGACTCATCCATCAGATTGCCAGATCGAGAAGTGTGATTCGTCACTCCAGAGAATGCATGTCCACTGCTCTCGTGTCCAGTGGCGGCTTGCTTTACACCACTGCTTTGCATTGCACTTGGTTATGTATGAATGCATATATATTGGATGCAGCTGCTCGGCCATGGAAACCCATTCCACGAAGCGCTCTAGGCACTGTTCTTGAACTGATCTGAAGGGTACATGAAGTTTAGAGGTCTGTAGCGATTGACTCTGCTGAAAGTTGGTGACCTCTGTGCACTACGCGCCTAAGCATCCGCTGACTCCGCTGTGTCATTTTACGAGGCCAACCACTTCGTGGCTGAGTTGCTGTCATTCCCAATCGCTTTCACTTTGTTATAATACCACTGATAGTTAACTGTGGAATATTTAGTAGCGAGGAAATTTCACGACTGGACTTGTTGCACAGGAGGCATCCTATCACGGTACCACGCTGAAATTCACTGCGCTCCTGAGAGCGACCTATTCTTGCACAAATGTTTGTAGAAGCTGTCTGCATATATATCTATATATATATATATATATATATATATATACTCATTCCTGAATTAATTAATTTAGTTATTCATAACTGTACAAATAATTATAATTAAGTGCTTGGATTCATGCATCCCTTCATTCATTTTCTGAGCCATTTATTCCTCATTAGGGTTGCAGGGAGGCCCATCTCATCTGGCTCTGGGCCAAATTGGAGTACACCCTGAACAGCTAACCAGACCATTGCAGGGTCAATATACACACAGAACCATTCACACTCACACCAAGGGGCTCTCTGGAGCTCTTTTGGACTCAGCCTACTGTGCATGATTTCAGACTGTGGGAGGAAACTGGAGTTCCCGGAGGAAAACCAGGCAAGAACGGGCAAATTTCACACAGCAACGGCCGAGTCTGGGACTTAAACCTGGGACCTTCTTGCTGTGAGGCAAAAGTGCTAAACACTGCACCTTTAATGGAAAATATTGTGATAAAATAAAATTAATTATTTTTGTAAAAAAAATTTAAAAATTTAAAAAACTTGAATTTAAACTGTTGAATTTAAAATGAAGAGCTTTTAAGTTCATGGTTATTACCATATATTAAATATTCCTGGAAAATACTGTAGTTACCACATTTTTAAAAAATTATTATTATTTTTTTTTTTTGCAGTTATATGATGAAGCAATTTTCAAATGTAATAAATAAAGTTAATGACAATAAAAGTTGAATTTTAATCCTTTTTTTTAAACAAGTAATTTTAAATTTACACGAACTCCAGTTATGGTTAAATTATTCCAAATGCAGATAAAGAATTAGATATTTCAGGCATGAGATCACATGCAGACAGTGATATTGCGTTTCACTGCTAATAAACACACCGGAGAGGAAAAAAGTCAATGCAAAGAGCTATTGTAGTGTCCAAGCATTTTTTGAGCCCTCAGGGATATATGATGTGCATATATTTACATGTTTTTGGTTTTTTATATGTAAAGTGTTTTTATTAAATTCTGAACTAAATCTTTTGGTTCTGATGATAAACAAAGTTCTTCTTATTCATTGATTCGACCTTGAATATCTTCTCAGCACTCGACTATCAGGTCTTAAGCTTTGTACTCATGATCATCATCATTGTCATACTGCGAAATCGAAATAAAGAACTCTACTGGTAAAGGAAATCATATAGAGTTTGGGCTGCAAAAAAAAATAAAGAAATTAAATTGAAATTAAAATAAAAATTAGAGCTGTTCTCTTGTTTGGTGAAGTTAAACCGCCTGAGCAACAACACGAGATAAATCCACACAACAGTCTCATTTCATTCGCAGGAACAATTAGCTGATAAATTAATTATGTTCCGAGCGTCAGAGTTCAGAGCAAACAGAAATAATTAGAAAGCACAAAATGAAGCGTTGTTGTGTGTTTCAGCTCAGAGTGATGAAAAAATAAATCCTATGGAGAGCCTGAAAGAAATATCTCATTCTTTATGTCTATTCTTTTTAAATTCAGGGTCAGCTTCAGAATTTATATTTCCCCTCAATTTCACACCCTCAATCTTATTACAGCTTAATCTCTGATTGGTACAAAGCACTGAAACTAGAAATTACCTCTAACATATCAATAATTACACATTTTTACCCATACGGTCAGGTAGTGACTGTAATTAATATACACACACACACACACACACACACACACACACACACACACACACACACACACACAAACATACAGCTGTTACAACAGAAATAACATTCCTATTACAACCAGCGTATTAATATTAATAACTCTGCATTACTCCCAGAGCTGCTGTCATTGAACACTAATCAACACTTTCTGACCAATCACGATGCAGAATTCAACAGCTCTGAGGCAGCTTCTGCTTTCTGTGGTGTGTTTATAAGCTAATTTAACATTCGAAATGAAGATCTAGTACAACCCATAACTCCGGTGAGTGTATTCATTTATTATTAAGTTTATGTGGTGTAATAAATACGCTCGCTGAAGTTAAGTGAACATATTTTTAAAAAATCTCTGAGGAAGCTGCAAAAATTCCACAGCACCGTTAACAAACATTTTATAAAAATTTTATTATTATTATTATTATTATTATTATTTAAGAAAGAATGAAAAGCTGTATGAAATATAAACTAATTATATCAAAAAACACAAAAAAATAATAATATCACACTATACATAGAGTTCAAGCCAAACATTTACATCCCCAAGGCTAAACACTCCACTGGCGGCTATAGTATCATTTGTTATAAATAAATAAGTCCCCAAACTTTAAACTCCAACATAATCACAATAAAACAATAAATCACACCGGAATTCACTTACATTTCATCTTAATGTGCAACACATTGCACCAGTTCATGCTGTGTGTATAAATCTGATGAAAAGTTATTTAAAAAGACACTATGAAGTTATAATTACATCAAATGAATCATGTCCATCTTTTAAAATAATATTTTACCTTTTTTCATTATAAATGTCGATGTGCAGCCTGTACCTCGTGAACATGTGGTATTAATATAACATCACCTATTTTTGCTGTTCGAACAGTAAAACCTCTGAGCCTCAGAATGTGGTTCTTCACGTTTCGCTCTTATTTGATGATCACTATCAGGAGGAACGCTCACCGCATGTCCAGTATTATATGATATCTGTGCCGTCGCCACCGTGCTTCACAAGCAGGGTTTCCATTAACCTTATTAATGTGCCGTGTTAAATTGTGACCTAAATTACATTTCAAATACACTCAGACATTGTATATATATATATTCATGAGAGCAGGAAATACAGATCATTTCTAATTGTGCTATATTTTAATTTTTAAACTTTTGCTTTTGAGTTAAACTGTGAATAAAACTCGTCTACAGTTGGAACGGTGTTCTTCAGGCACATTCACTTACCAGGCATATTAAATAAACATCAAATACAGTGTTATCTCTTAGCAGAGCACCCGGTTTACTCCTGTACACAGTAACCTCAGAACCAGGCAAGAAAGAAAAAAAGAAAGAGAGAGAAAAGAGAGAAAAAGAAAAAGAAAGAAAGAGAAAAAGTGAGAAAGAAAGAGAGAGAGAGAGAGTAAGAGGAAAATAAAAAGAGAGAAAGAGAGAAAAAGAAAGAGAGAAAGACAGAAAAAAAAAGAAAGAGAAACAGAGAGAGTGAGCGAGAGAAGGACAGAGAAAAAGAGAGAGAAAGAGACAAAGAAAGAGAGAGACAGAGAGAGAGAGTGAGCGAGAGAAGGACAGAGAAAAAGAGAGAGAAAGAGACAAAGAAAGAGAGAGACACAGAGAGAGAGTGAGCGAGAGAAGGACAGAGAAAGAGAGAAAGAAAAAGACAAAGAAAGAGAGAGAGACAGAGAGAGAGAAAGAGAGAGCAAGAGAAGGATAGAGAAAGAGAGAGAGAAAGAAAGAGCAAGAGAAGGACAGAGAAAGAGAGAGAGAAAGAGACAAAGAAAGAGAGAGAGACACAGAGAGAGAGAGCGAGAGAAGGACAGAGAAAGAGAGAGGGAAAGAGACAAAGAAAGAGAGAGAGACAGAGAGAGAGAGAGAGTGAGAGAAGGACAGAGAAAAAGAAAGAGAAAGAGACAGAGAGAGAGAGAGAAAAAGACAAAGAGAGAGAGACAGAGAGAGAAAATGAGCGAGAGGACAGAGAAAGAGAGAGAAAAAAAGACAAAGAGAGAGAGACAGAGAGAGAGAGAGAGAGAGTGAGCGAGAGGACAGAGAAAGAGAAATTTCTCTTGAAATCATGTCCCTTTTTCCATCTCTAAACACTTTTCCTCTCACTGTGGAAGTGTGTTACTGTAAGTGTTTTCACACGTGAACATGATTGTTCTTCCGCAGTCTGATTAATGTTACTGTAAACATAAAGAACCAAAACAAGATGCAGAGCAGGTGAATAATAGATACTAAGCCTACGCGCTGGGGTGGTTTCACCAGGAAACCTTTATATTCATCCAGAACGAACTGATAAGAGAAAATAAAACATCGACAGGATGTTCACCAGTGACTGGGGAATTTTAGTAGCCTCACTCCGTCCTGCATACACACACAGCTCAGTCGTCTTTAGTGTTTGTCCTGGTGATCTCCTTCACGCTCCAGTCCACTGCTGTAGAATGCTGCTGTGGTAGTCACGGATCATGTAGAACTTTCTGGATGGTGGATCTGCTCACGGTGGTACCAGATAGTTCCGCCTCCTTCTCCACTTTCATTGTTTTCCACAGGTTGGTTATTGCTGGGAGTGATTTGATGTGGAGTCTGTGTGCACCTGAGATTGTTACATTTCGACCCACGTTGTTCCATCCAGGACGTGGACTGGTGCCACTCTGAGGCCACGAATGATTTGTTTTGAGTTTCTCGTGATATCAGCAGCAAAGTAGGCTTTAGGCCCCACCACACGTACACTTTCATTCTTCCATTCATTTTCTGAAGCGCTTAATCCTGATTAGGGTCGCGGGGAGGCGGCTCCCACTCAGCTGACTCTGGGCGAGGGCAGAGTACACCCTGGACAGCTCGCCAGGCCATTCGCAGGGCACTTTCATTGGACTCCTAATTATTAGGATTGACGAATCAAAAGCTTTGAGTCTGAAGTCATGACAACCATTTCTGGAATCTTCCAGACTCTTTGAAACTTTAGATGCTGGAAGCGAGATGTAATGTTGGATATTATTCCGTGTTCCTTTATCGGGGGAACTGCAGCTTTTAAGCTCTCTAACGCACCACTATACTAATATTATTTAAAAATATCCGCCCCGCAGCGGCGGTGGGGCAGAAAAGAGGTGAAGTTTTCAAGTGTGTAAAAAGCAGGGTGTGTGTGTGTGTGTGTGTGTGTGTGTGTGTGTGTGTGTGTGTGTGGGTGTGTGTGTGTGTGTGTGTGTGTGTG
>JAOUQZ010044908.1:0-10956 GCA_028564935.1 Neosilurus hyrtlii | reverse complement strand
TTAAACTAGCAGTTATCAAACCTCTGATTAAAAAACCCGACCTCGACCCATATCAGCTGTCCAACTACAGACCAATAATAAACCTTCCTTTTATCTCAAAGATCTTAGAAAAAGCTGTAGCACAGCATGTTCATATCTTTGTAGGAATAACATTCATGAAATGTATCAGTCAGTATTTAGGCCCCATCATGGTACAGAGACAGCACTCGTTAAGGTGATAAATGATTTACTGGTGACCTCTGACCATGGCTGTGTCTCCCTGTTTATGTTGCTTGACCTTGGTGCAACCTTTGACTCTATTGATCATACAATTCTCTATACGTTAAGTTTGGTGTTCTCCCATGACCTGAATTAGACACCCCACATTAACACTTAGGCCCGCTGCTTTTTTGTTCTATACATGCTCCCTTTGGGTAATATTATTTGTGAATATGGTATTAGCTTTCATTGTTACACTGATGGCACAGAGTTATATATTTCAGCAAAGCCAGATGAGAGACACCAGCTTAATAAAGTTGAGAATTGTGTAAACCACATTAGACACTAGATGCTTACTAACTTCCTCTTACTAAACTTTGTTAAGACATACTTGAGTACTAGTACTCAGATCACAGGCAGCTAGAAATGAGGTTTCCGGTTTTGTAGTAAGCTTGGATAGTGTTTCAGTTTTATCGTATGTAGCAGTTAAGAACCTTGGAGTGATTATAGACCCTGGTTTTTAATTGATCTAATAATTGATCTTAGTAACGGCATTAAAACAAGTAAGTCATTAAAGTGTGCTGGACTACAGAAAAGGAATGAATGATCATGAATATTGATATTGTATCTGTGCAGGTGGGGGGAGATGTGCACCATTCTCCTGTCTCTGCACACGCTGTGCTTGATGTACCTTCCAGGATGTAGCCGTTATCACAAGTGAAGCTGCATATAGAGCCAACACTGAGAGTCTCATCCGTACAGGATACCCTGACATCCGCTGGAGTCTGGAGAGTGAGTCTTGGATATCTTCTTTCTTGTACTGGCATGTTTAAATTAGTCAAACCAAATAGCATGCACACATTTCCACATGAACCTCTGTAAGATTACAGGGCTGTGAGCAGCTATTCGCCCGTGTGAATTACAAATAAGGACATATTGACCTTGGGGGTAATCGGAGTCCCCCACATGCGCTCCCACCGCCCCTGAAAGAGCAGTGTCACCTATGATTGCTGCGACTCTCTGCTCAAACGGGGTGAGGTCCTTCTCTCCTGTCCCCCCACATTGGGCCAGACTTTGGGGGTGGGCAGTCATCCTCCATTTAACCAATTATCTTTAAGTCGAAACACTTCTTTTTTAACTTCGTGTGTGTACGCCTTTCCGACCCGACAGCATTGACGGCCTCACACACACTCTTCCACTCAGAACTCTTGTGTTTTTGTTAATGCTGGAGGACAGCGTGCCAAACAGTACATTTTAGCGCGCCTCTAATTCACATTCCATTAAATTTTTATTTTTTCCTGTCTTACTCATATTGATCCTGCAAAGAGGGGAATCTCTTGTGCAGGGTACATTTAAATATGATTTACATATTTAAATGAGGTCGTGGACAGGGAGGGGTCAGTACTTCTGCATGCATCTCATGTGCGCTCAATTCCATGTTGATTCGGATGTTTAATGGAAATGTGCTTGGATTTATGCGTACGCACAGATTCATAGATCTGGGTTTTTTTGTGCGTACGACGTTTTCTGGATTCAAGCGTATGCCATTTTTCAAATAGGAATTGCATGTAAGTCTTTGTACATGAGGCCTCAGGTCCTCTGGTGTACCAGTACCCACACCATTCTCAACAACACAGTGTCTATCATAGACACCTTTAGGTTTCTAGGAACTAAAATCTCCCATGACCTGAATTAGACACCCCACATTAACACTGTCCAGAAAAAGGCCCAACAAGTTCACGTTCAAGTTCAAGAAGCCTTATTGTCATTTCAACCACATATAGCTGACGCAGTACATAGTGAAACGAAACAACATTTATCCAGGACCAGGTGCTACATAAACATACAACAAAAATCAAATTCAGAAAAAAAAACAACACAGAGCTAGGACCGAGTTTTTGTCCCAGCCACATAAAGTGAAAAGTGAGCAACTATGTGCAAACACAAACACAAACTCTTGCACACCTTAGTAATACGTTGATCCGAGCGGGTTGATAAAAATCTCCAACACGAGAAATGTGAGATGGAATAGAGGAGAGGATTATAAAACTTCTTGAAGAAGGTAAATCTTCACGGAATGTTGCAGAAGATGTTGGTTGTTTCCAGTCAGCCGTGTCTGAAATCTGGACCAAGTACAAATCCAATGGGAAGGTTGTAAAAGGGAGGCATATTATTATATTGAGATTTTGGTCGCTTTTTTATTCCATTAGTTAAAAGGATGTTCGGTAATGATGACATAATTTTTCAGGATGATAATGTGTCGTACCATCGGGCAAAAGCTGTGAAAACTTTCCTTCAAGAAAGAAATATAATGTCAATACCATGGCCTGCAAATAGTCCGGCTCTCAATCCAACTGAAAATCTCTGGTGGAAGTGAAAGAAAATGGTCCATCACGAGGTTGCAAGCTGCAAATCTGATCTGGCAACAGCAGAGAATGTTGGAGGTGGATTGATGATGAACACTGTCGATAGTGGTCCAGGCCTCAGAGAACTCAAGCTGTTAGAAAAGCCAGAGGTGGAGCAACCAAGTACTAGTGGTTGTTTGGTGGTTCCGTAATATTTTCCTCACAATTGAGTGATTCCATTTTTTTCCCTCTGTCTGTTCTGTAAAAACAGTTGCAATTGACAATTTTCTTTCTTTTTCATTTTTGTAAGTGCTGCATTAAGGCAGAAGGTTTGAATGTTAAATGAAAATAGTTTTGTGTCTGTGATTGGATTATTTATTTTTTATTTAATTTACAATTAAACAATTGATTGAACATCTTCCAAGAGTAAAGATTCCATACTTTTTGCCAGGGGTTGAGTTAAAGGGCAGCTCTATGCAACTTGTTATAAAGTGGAACAAGATGCAATACTTGTGTCTCACATCAGAATCAGAATCAGAATCACGGCACTCAAACACTGACCTGTGTGTTGTACACACAGACAATTATGATCACTACAAATTGTAATCCCCAGTTAGTGTCAAATTAACTTATTTAATGGTTAATATACACACCGCAAAGTGAGTTTATTAAATAACATTTTTAATCCCTGTTATTAAATCAATGTATTATTCTTTATTATACACCCACTGCAGAGTGTTTGACTTTTGTTCTATTTCACCTTTTCTAAACTACCAAAGGTGGAGTATGACACCTGGATGTCCTCGAGTGTGTGTACCAGGTAGCAATCCTCAGCAAAGTCACACAGTGAGGCTATTTCAGAATTTGTTATAAACCACTTATCACGTCTCTCTTCACCTTTAAAACTCCTCACCTTTAACATGTTGGCCGTTTTTTGCATCTTGTTTCTATTTGACCTCAGGACAGACCCACAGGTGACCTGTCCTCTAAAGCTGGTGACAAACTCCTATCATCTTTTTTAGGGATGCAGTGATTGTTCTCTTTTTATTTTAATTTATGGCAGTCATTTTATTTTTGTAGAGCTTTTTTTCATTGTAGATGTACAAAAACAGTAAAAGAAATACTCAAAAAGACCTTCCACACAGTCCATCTGTCTGTCGGAATCCAACTGTGCTCAGAAAGTTCAGTGTTTCATTTTCTGAAAAAGAGTTTAGTGTAATTCAGTGTAATGCACAGTGTAATGTATAATTAAACACACTAAATGTGATGTTCTGTGAGTGTGCCATTCACTTTGATTTATTTTAATCAGAGTTAATGTAAAGCAGGACAAAAGGGACAGGAAGGTTTGCCTAAGCCAATTTGCCTGAAGGACGACACAGAACCAGCTGACTTCGTCAGTAACTAGCATTAAGGTCACATAGAAATTTAAGATGTACCTTCAGATTTCAGGTCCCTGCATACCTACTGCTCCAACTCTTATGCTACTAACATTTTCCAGAGTATAAGGGTAACTTGATCATTTTGAAAGTCCAGCTGAGTGAGTTTTAAATTAGTCTAAAATCCAGCAGCGTCCACATTAGAACCAGTTACTATATTGACTCTCAATTACACAGTGTTTATAACAAACTATTAGTTACCTAAATAGCACTGAGCAAAGCAAAGAGAATGGTCTCACGCCACATTATCTTAGCTTACTTCTCGGCTTTCATGATCCACCATGCCTACTTAAATGAAAAGGTGCAAGGGGCCCAAATATTATGGAACAGTTTTACAATTAATGCTTGGGATTCAGACACAGTCCCATTGATTAAGTCTAGACTTAAAGCATGTGTTAATACTTTATTAGTTAAAGGAGAGTTCTTATAAACAGCTTTCATCTCATACTGTCAATCATGCATTTGCTCAAGCTTGTTGATGGTAGAGTGGCTAATTACATTAAATCCCAGGTTGTCCTCATGTCAATTTTCTTCTGGTCCTCTCTTTTTTATGCTGTCATAGATAATCTTACAGATGTCTGTGCTTGTATTAAACACCTGAAAAACACTGTTCTTAACCATTATATTACAATGAGTACATGTCTCTCTCTCTTTCTTTATGTGTGTGTGTGTGTGTGTGTGTGTGTGTGTGTGTGTGTGTGTGTGTGTTTCTACCAAGGTACACTCTGGTGCAGGCATGACATTGCCAGGGTTTGGATTTTGTGTGGCCTGTATACAATATTCTTGTCCTTTGCCAGTCACATATCAATTTAGGTGATGAACTTGTGATTGCTGACCATTTTATACGCTATCACCCTTTGTTGTGCCAGTGCTTTTGTATGTGCAAAAAAGTTAACCTACAGCCATAATGCTATATTTTCATTTGTACTGAATATCAATTGTAAAATTACATAAGCTAATAAAAGACTCTTTTTTTCTATGTTTAACATAACTGTGTGTGTTGTAAAGAATGCAGATATGAAATATGAAAAATAATGTTGCCCAACCAATAGTCATTAAGCAATGTGCTATTTGAATTCTGACTTGAGGCTTCCTCTGTCAGTGTAAATCTGGTTCATATAACATCCGATGCCTCCCTCAGCCCCTGACCTCACCACCAATCCCTGCTACTGATCTAGGTTAACTGATGTCTTTTGTATCTTTTGGCAGCGATGCAGCATATTCACCATGGTTTGGGAGAGTAATGAAAAAAAGAGCAAAGGAGCTTGAACAGGAAAGCTTTGACAGTATAGGAGAACAGGAGAGGGAAGCAGTGAAGTGAAGTAGCAAGAGACATTTTACCTGACCGCTGTAAGAATAATGTAATAATAATGAAATAATGATGAAATTTATGTATTTTACCAAAACTTCATTATTTTTATTTAGGTAAAAATGGGGTACAACTCATGCAGAAATCAGATGCACTTGGGGCAGTGAGAACATGAAAACTGAGGTACACACTCTTCAATTAATAGCATAACTGCATACATTATTTATCTCCAATTGTGTTAGGCTGCCCCTGAATGTGCAAGCGCAGCAGTTTGTAAAGGTGTGGGTGACAGCATCACATCTCCCAAAGGGATCACATCCTTGCATGCTTATGCCCCTTCCTTACCTATGGTTTGGGGTGTTCGTGTGATATGTAGGTAATACTAAACTAAACTAGCAGAGAAAAATTGGGGGGAATCCAAAAGCCTATAAAAAGATTGTCCTCAGTCACAAATTAGCAGAAAATATATTGAAAAGGCAAGATCAGAAATCTTCTGAATCTGACTATATTTAGTCGGTAGCTCTCCACCTCATGCACAAGCTCAGGCTCCTTCCCCACCAGAGAGGTAACAATCCATATCCCAGCCAGAGTCACTAGGCGAGGATTGGTCCAGCAGAACCCACAGAATAATAAGATTGAAAAATTCTGAGACATTTATTCAGTCACAATAAATAGTGTGATGTCCTGTGATATCTCTATATTTATATAAGTTTTCCACAAGTTTATTTTTTCAATGTAAAATATTACAAGATCAAAAACAATTTAAAATACATCAAATTACATAACCAACGAATTTTAATGACCTGAATATAAATCTATGAGTATTTATCATGAGGATAAATACAGCTCTAAAAATGTCTAATGTATAATTTATCAAATATTTAATTTGTTTTTGTTCAATGAAACACCATTACTGAAATCAGAATTTAAAAATTAATTAAGAAAAACATTTTCTACCAGCTGAGGTATAACTCTTAAACAGTCTTAATAATCAAAAATGATTAAATATCTGACTGCTTAACGCAGGACACAGAATGGTGTTTAACTTGAACTCCCATATTTACTCATACAATTACATTCATATATAAAATGTGTTGCCAAAAAATTAGTCCAATCTTGGAATAGTTCATTGTGAGATATAGCAATGGCCCACATATTGTTTTGCTACTTTTGATGTAAATCTATTCCTTCTATAATGCACATATCAAGAAAATAATACACCTTTTAAAAAATGTAAAAAATATGCCTTCATAGGACAAATTAAGTGCCGCATGGTAGCGTAGTATGGTATCCGTACACCTGCCTCACAACAAAAGGGTTGAAAGTTTTAACCACATGACTGGCAAGGATGTTTGTGTTTGCATATTCACCCCATGTTTGTGTGGATTTTCTGTGGAACCTGTGGTTTACACCCTCAGTCTAAAGACATGCAAATTAGGCTAATTGGATATTCTCTATTGCCCCTAGGTGTGAGTGTGAATGGTTGTGTTTGTTGCCTTACGAATGGCCTGGTTCCTGCCTACCCACAAGCCTAGTAGTTGGATTAAGCGGTTTGGCAAATGAGTGACTAAGTGAGTAAGGACAAATTAATTTGTGCTATAGATATATTTTAATTTACAGATCATAAAGTTTGCATTTAAATGATAGCTTACACATTTTCACTAATCTCTGCACAAAATGCAATAAATAACCCCTTATTTTAAGCTGTAGATCATGAAGGTCCAATAATAATTTTTTTTAAATCTTTTGTTTTGATCCATTTTAAAGTAAAATGCCTCAAATAGCTATGTATTTATTACATAAGCTTTTATTGTTTTGTTGTTGACTAGGAATCCAAATTTAAATAAAAGTGCTTTATAATAGCTCAAATATTCAAATAGCCAAAATTGCTCATTATGAATTTTATATCTATGATTTTTCTGTTATACATCATATAAAGTATAATGTTGAAGTTCAATTCTTGACCATAGCAGGATTTTCAGGGGTGGAAACTTGGTCAGATGATTGAAAAATGAAAAATGGCCACCACTTCTCCAGGTCTGTTTTATCTTCTTCAAATTAGCATCCCTCTGAAATTGATGCATGTTAACACCATCTATTGAGGTGTTGCATCTCATAGGCATTTTTCAAAAAACAAGACATTCCCTCAACATTTCTAAAATTTCTAATCAAAGTGCAGATGGCTTATACTGTCATCATCATCATCATCATCATCTTCCACTTCTTCCGGGTCGGGTCGCTGGGGCAGCAGCCTAAGCAGTGAGGTCAAGACGTCCCTCTCTCCAGCCACTTTCCTCCAGCTCTTCCGGGGGGGACGCCGAGGCGTTCCCAGACCAGACGAGAGACTTAGTCCCTCCAGCGTGTTCTGGGTCGACCCCCGAGGTCTCTTCCCGGTTGGACATGCCCAAAACACCACACCAGGGAGGCGTTCGGGAGGCATTCTAATCAGATCTGAATCTCCGTAGAACATGATACTGTATTTGTACCAAAGTCATTTTAAATAGCTAAACAATTAGAGGCATAATGCTGCCCTCTGCAGGTCAAAGATAATGCTTATTCTACTCAGGATCTTTAGCAGCACAGATAAAAAGAATAAAAAATAGCTTTCAATAAATGTCCAGGTCCATCATGTACAAATAGACACATATGAACAGACAACATTTCCTTCCAAAGATGATGCAAAGCGAACACATGACTTTTAAGAGTGAATTTTAAGAGTGGAGCACAGCAAGTTATGAATCAAGAGAAAAAGATACATTTAAAAATATTATTTTTTCAAATAATTCACAATTAATTCATCCATTCATTCATTTTCTAAGCCACTTAATCTTAATTAGGGTAGCAGGGAGGCTGGCACCCATCTCAGCTGACTCTGAGCAAAGGCGAGGTACACCCTGGACAGCTCGCCAGGGAATTGCAGGGCAAATAATTAATTCTCATTTGAAAATTATAATAAATGAACATACTCTCAGGTACATATTAGCCAATATAGTTGATTTCTGTTCCACTTCAGGGTGTTTTATGCTCACATTCTGTTTTTCTGGGGTAAACGTTTCAAAGTCACCACTGTACAGGATGAAGCCAATATCCTATTTCATTTACCTCAGGTATGACTATTTTTGCTTTGGGGCTTTCTGCTCAGTAGTTTTTGGTGTGCTACTTCAATGGGATAAGTTTGATTTTTTTTTTTTTTTTTTTTTTGTTGGTTGCCCAGGCTTTTTTGTTTTGAATCATATCTATGCTTGGAATGATCATTGTGTGCCTGCATGTATCCATGGAATGTTTCTTGGCTTGGATCGGTGATACCAGGTTTTTTTCCTGCAGCCGTTTCTGGATGTTTAACTGCATCACACTAGGTCTGGACAGACATTATGAACCCCAGCTTCCAATGTGATGCAAAGTTGACATATTTAGGGTTTATCCTTTTACTACCTCTTCATGTTGTGTACAGTGTGGAATGTGCTGTAGTTGAGTAGAATTAACAATAGCAAAACAGGGAGGTTTTCTACATTCCCCCCATGTTATTCTGAGAGAATTTCTTTTGTAGTTTAAGTTGTTTTAAACACCTTGTGTTATGGTTATACAGAGGGAAAAGGATCCACACGCAGACCAAAGGGGTGTAGAGCACAATATTTAATAAATAAACAGGTAATCCAAAAACAGCAGGCACTGTCAGGGTCAAAAAACAGGCAATGGTCAGCGATATGCAAGAAGTCAAAAACATAGGCAGACGTATCCAAAAATCACAAAAGTTGGTAAGAATGGTCAAGGAACAGGCAAGGTCAAAAAACTACTAGGCAAAAGATATACAAACACTAAAAAGGCACAGGAGAAAACTCTGGCACGATCTGGCAAGGCTTGTAAGCAAATGCAGGGCTTATATACACAGAGTGAGGCAAGCAACAAGCACAATAATTGGGATATGGAAATCCTAAGGGGACAAAAAGAGGCACATAATACTAGAACAGAAAGTTAACTTGCAGGAGTTCTAACAGTACCCCCCCCCTTACAAACGCCTCTTGGCATCTTAACTGGGGGGAGTGGGTGTTCTTTCACAAAGTCCCTGACAAGTCCATGACCCAGAATGTCCTGATCAGGAACCCAACACCTCTCCTCCAGGCCATAACCCTCCCAGTTCACCAAGAACTGGAGACCACAACCCCAGCAACAGACATTCAGAAGCTGGTTGACTGTAAAGGCTTCTGAGCCATCGATGAGGTGTGTAGGGGGAGGGGGCTGAGCCAGTTGCTGATAACAGGTTTAATCCTAGAAACGTGGAAGGTGGGGTGGATGCGGCAAAGGTTTGGGGGAAGCTTAAGCCACACAGCAGCAGGACTCTCGACCTTCACAATGGGGTATGGACCAATGAAACAAGGAGCCAATTTTCAGGAGTCCAGTTTGAGGGGAAGAGCCCGGGTAGAGAGCCAAACTCGCTGACCCTGATGATAGGTAGGCGCCTTGGAATGATGTCGATCTGCCTGGTGCTTCATCCTGACCGAAGCACGTAGCAGGGCTGTCCGGGTCCTTTTCCAGGTCTGACGGCAGCGACGAACAAAGGCCCGGGCAGATAGTACACCGACCTCTTGCTCCAGAGCAGGAAACGGGGGGGCTGGTATCCTAGAAATGCCTGTGGAGGCAGAAGGGAGGGAGTTAATAGAATATTCTACCTAGGGCAGCTGACCACTCCAGGAAGATGGTCTTTTAGACACCATACACCGCAAGGTCATCTCCAAGTGTTGATTAGCCCTCTCCATCTGGCTATTGCTTTGAGGGTGGAATCCTGAGAATAAACTGACAGAGGCGCCAATGAGTGTACAGAAAGCTCTCCAGAAGTGTGACATGAACTATTCAAGGTTCTTATGATCTGTCCATACCAGAAATGGGAGCTTAGATCCCTCAAGAATCGTCTCTTCAGTTCTTCAAAGACCTTTTCTGCAGCTGGGGACCAGATCAACTTTTTTTTTTTGGCAGCGTCATAGCAAGCAGAATGGCAGTCTAGTCGCAGCGTTGTGCTGTACAAATTTGCTTTTCCAAGGGGAGCTTTATGGTATAAGGCTCCTTTTGATATTCTAATTCATTTATTTACTGTTGATTTGTGTTATGGAATCTATGTAATCTTGCTGAACTTGACTGGAGGGGACAGAAAAAGAAAGACAGCAAACCGAGGCAAAAGGAAAACTGAAAGAGGAGACAGAAACATTAGATATAAAGCAATGACCCCTGAAACCAAACTATCATAAGACAACCTGCTATATCTATACATAAGTACAACATTAAATTTCTTGCGGCTTTTACTGAAAAAATAGAGCTGATATTAATCAAGAGTTTGTTAAATTATGACCAAAACAAAAAGACATATTGCAAACATATAACATCTATCAAAGTAATAAATACACAGTCACAGAGATAGGAAAAAAAAATTGTAATAATAATAATAATAATAATAATATACACACAACTAAACAACAAAAATAAATAAATAAATTAAAGAGAAAGGGAGGAAGAAAGGAAGAGAATGAATAATTATAATAAAAAAGTTAATAAAATAAAAAACTATCAATTAAATAACACACACACACACACACACTCACACACAAACAGATACACATGCACATTATATGCTTGAGTCTTTCCTATATTCACTCCCCAGTACAGCACCTCCAGATTA
>JAOUQZ010044907.1:0-10956 GCA_028564935.1 Neosilurus hyrtlii | reverse complement strand
TGTGTGTGTGTGTGTGTGTGTGTGTGTGTGTATGTATGTATATATATATATATATATATATATATATATATATATATTTAATATTTGTATATATAATATAATATTAATATATTTAATATTTGTTTCTTAAGTGCAATTTTGAGGGTGATCTGAGTCCAAGAATTTCATTGCCGGTAGTGATGTTTCATTGTCACCTGCATATGACAAATAAACTTGAAACTTGAAACTTAAAACACAAGTCAAAAGTAAATGAAGTAAACACATCAGCCATCTGCACACGTACAATTGCATGCTAAATGAATCAACAGGCCACTCTCCATATTTTCTGATATTTGGAACAGAAGCCAGACTGCCAGTGACGTGAAATTTTAAGTCTCAAGTGATGGCACCTAACAGCTACCTAACAGTTGGCCGAGAGTTTGGCAGAGAAGAAAAATGAAGGAAACAAGCAACGCTTTAATCAGAATATTCAGTTCTGCCCATTACCCTCTGGTGAAAGGGTCTTAATCAGAAGTCTTGGACTGCAAGGGAAATACAAACTTGCAGATCATTGGAAATATACTCCTAAATGTTGCAATGAAAGAAAATCTTCAAAAGTATTCACCCTGTCTATGAGAAATATTTTTCATGCTATTTAAAAATAAATAATGTTTTTCAGGCAGTTTTACATTGGTATCCTGATGACCTTATGATATTTTATACTAATTTCTGTACCTTTCATTGCAATACTTTTTCAATGTATCAAGGTGTCTTGGATTTTGTTTTTGTGAGTTGATTTTCTTTCAATTCCAAAGTTCCAAACTATCCGACTTCTTGTTTTTTTTTTTTTTTTTTTTTTACTTTAAATGTATAAGGTAAGATGTCACATTCTCACACAACAAAACTCCTAAATTCAATGTTAACATTATTTATTTTTTTTAGGTGCTTGTAGCTGATAGTGCCCAGTGCATAGAACTATTGGAAGTAGAGAGAAATATCAATCTCTCTCGGTACAGAAACTTGCCAAGAACCTTAAGGTGTATCTCGATAAGGCCTCAAGCAATGCAAGCGTTACTTGGGCAGACTTTGATGTTGCAGTAGCGGTTCTCACAGAGGCCATGTAGAAACTTTAAATGGGATTTGATGGTCATTCATAATATACATGTACAAATGAACATTTACATTTTACATTTCTATGAAGGTAATTGTTTGTATTACAAGCATTACTTTTAAGCCATGTTTTGAATTTTAATAACTCCAACCAAAATAATCTCAAAGTTATTTAAATTATTACAATGAGTTTGTATTATTATGAAATTTAATTTTTAAATGAATGTAAGTGCTTTGAACTTTGAAGCATGTAAGTACAATATAATGATTTTGAATGAATGTTATTTTCAATATCATACTTTTTGATACAGAATAGATAGTTTCGGTGTGGCGTCGTAAAAAAATGGTTTTTCACCAATAACTTTAAATTGGTTACAATTAGACATATAGTTACTATTAAAGTTGAATATAAACATGTGGTTTCTGGTTCTTTTAAGCCCAATTGAAAGAGAGTAGGTATAACCACTGTCAAATTCTTCGTCCATATGGGTTTTTAACCTCATATATAAGCTCTATACTATATACCATTCTAATTGTTTTCATGTATATTTTCACTTTTTGTGCACACAAGATCAATCTGATGACATGAATTGAATCAGACTGCTGAAAGGACAGCTGAGGAGGAGAGAGATACTGAGACACTGACAATAGGTGAAAAAACTAAGAGGCGAGACAGTGCTACAGAAAGCTCAACTGAGACAACACAGCCTCAGAGACAAAAAAGGGCCCCAACTAGACTAACCTATGACTTGTTAGGGAGCCCAACACAGTTACCAGTTAGTACATATGGTGCTACTGTAAGAAACCATCTTCTTTATGCCTCACCAGTTCCATGTGTTCGTTAATGTGTGAAAGACCAAACAAATTATATCAGTTTCCAATTTAATACAATATAACAAAATAAGTATAAAACACGTGATCTTGCATCAATGGCCATGGGCTCACTCAAGTCTGAGTCCAACCACCTTTTCCTAGGAACCAGACAGGAGTGAGCCTGGACAGGAAATACTCCTAGATTATAATTAAAAGAATACAACTCTTAATAATGCTAACACGACCCTGGTTAATGAAAAGAATGATTGTTTGTTGCTATTTTCTATTAAGAAATACAAAAATACTTTGTGCAAGTGGATAGGCTAAAGAGTGTACTGTATATAATCTGTGTAAACTGTGAAATTCAGATAAAGTGATATGTGCTATATATGTCATGAGGATGTAAGTCGAAAAGTGTTTAGTTGATGCAAAGAGATCCAAATTCCCTTTTCAGGTGTTTATTTAGCCTTTACGAAAAGAAAACCATACAATCAATCACATATAAGAAATTGTTCAGAGAGAAAAACCTTGGACGGGCTCTACCAGCTTGCATTAGCTTATATACAGTGCCCATTCCACTCTGATTGGTCTATCATCCTCTAGCTCTAGACTCTGGTTGGTCCCTCATGACTTCATATCTTAACATGTCTCAAGAAGTCTTGAAATGTCTCAACATGTCTCGAAAGTAAAAAAAAAAAAAATTTTGCACTCACTTCAGTAATTAAACTCCTCATACAATAGTCACATAAATCATTCAATAATCAGATAGTGCAGTAAATCATACAACTGGTCTTCTATAGGTATAATCATTAACAGTTTAAATATATATATTTCTTTAGAGATTACTTTATTGGACAGTTATCCATTTCAGGATTACATATGTTATTAAATAAAGGAAATCAATAATGATCACTTATTCCTAAGATATTACAATTTCTGTATACATATTCATGTCGATGCTGTTAATAATCAATAATTAATTCCAATAAATGATAGGGAAGTCCAGCAATTTGCATAAGATTCATGGAGGACCAAATATTTATAAACATGACATTTGAGACAGGCAGGCCATAGGCCTTTCACAGTTCGTGGGCCAAAATGCACAGTGGCGCCTCATACCTCGATTTCCTCCACTTCATTCCCCACCTCTGTGGCTTATATGCCACATCACCTTTTTCCTCAGATGTGAATGTTCTTCCATGATCTGTAGCTTTGCATGTGGAAGCCCTCATTAAGCTTCCCAAGGAGAGGTTAACTAGCATATTACCTAGGTCCTATTGCCCCCCTCCAGTAGTTTTCTTCAACCCACAAGTTGTCACTTTTGTGCATTCATTCAGAGATAATCTTATTTCTATTGGTGTACAATGTACTCACAATTTGGCAGGATCCAAGCTGGCGAAGGAGATCCTGAGGAAGAACAAAGGATGGGACCCAAAGTGGCGGCCCCGGGGGGGAAACGAGCCGGCGTCAGGAACAGGCTGAAAGCTTGTGCACTCCACTCACCTCTGCCCAGCATTCTGCTCACGAACGTCCAGTCTCTGGAGAATAAGCTCAGTGACCTTAGGGCGAGGGTAAAGTTCCAGAGAGACATTCTGGACTGCAATTCCCTCTGCTTCACTTAGACATGGCTGAACCCAGCGGTGCCGGACCATGCCATCCAGCCTGCCGAGTTCTTCTCGGTTCACCGCATGGACAGAACCCAGGAATTGGGAAAGTCAAGGGGAGGCGGTGTGTGCTTAATGGTGAACAGTGGCTGGTGCAACAGCATGAGCATTGTTCCACTCACACGCTCCTGCACACCCAACCTGGAACTACTGACCATCAAGTGTTGTCCTTTTTATCTTCCTTTGGAGTTTATATTGGTCATAGTCAGTATCGTTTATATTCCACCTCAGGTGGACACAGACACTGCTTTATGCAAGCTGCATGAAGCACTCACAGAGCACCAAACTCAGCACCGGAACGCTGCACTTATTGTGACGGGATTTTAACAGTGCCAACCTCAAACGCGCAGTGCCGAGCTTTAATCAGCACATCAAATGCCCCACCAGGGCTGAAAGGACTCTGGACCACTGCTACACTACAGTTAAAGACAGTTACAAGGCACAATCTTGTTCTCCGCTTGGAAAGTCCGACCATGCCGCCATCTTTCTCATGCCAAAATATAAACAAGGGCTCAAGCAGGAAGTTCTGGCTTGGAGCGAGGTGCCACGCAGGACAGACCAATTGGTGGCCGCTCTGCAGGACGCTCTGGATGACGCAGACTGGAAACTAGAGTCTCTAGTGGTTTGAGGAGTCTGTGGCAGCGATGACAGACTACAAAACACCACCTTCCAGATTGGTGAATGCAGACGCTTCTCTGGCAGATGAGCTAAACACCTTTTATGCTCGCTTCAAGGCTGCAGCTCACAGCTCTAACAGCATTAGCAGTGCTAACATTGCTATGGGCGGCACACTTCTGGAGCATACCGAAGAGGCTAACTGATTCATCATCTTGGAGAACGACGTGAGAAAGGCATTCAGGAGAGTGAATACAAGGAAAGCAGCAGGACCAGATGGCATCACGGGTCGGGTCCTGAAGACCTGTGCCGACCAGCTTGCTCCAGTGTTCACTGAGATTTTCAACCTCTCCCTGGATCAGTCTATAATCTCAACATGCTTCAAACAGTCCATCATTGTTTCAGTCCCCAAAAAAACCCTGCCAGCATGCCTGAACGACTACCGCCCAGTGGCTCTTACCTCAGTAGTGATGAAGTGCTTTGAAAGGCTAGTCACAGACCTCATCACTTCCACCGTACCGGCCACCCTGGACCCGCTACAATTTGCGTACCGTCCCAACCGATCTACTGAGGATGCAATCACCCACCTCCATCATACAGCCCTGAGTCATCTGAACAGCAGAAAGGGGAATTATGTGAAAATGTTGTTTGTTGACTACAGTTCAGCAATTAACACTTTAATCCCCTCCATATCCACCACTAAGATGGAGATACTGGGCCTTAGCCCATCCCTGTGTCACTTCCTGACAGGCAGACCACAGGTGGTATGGTTGGGTAACCATGTCTCATCCTCACTCATCCTCAGCACTGGAGCCCCCCAGGGCTGTGTTCTGAGCCCGCTGCTGTATTCATTATATACCTACGACTGTGTGGCCTCTTCTAGCTTCACCAACATCATCAAGTTTGCGGACGACGCTGTGGCTTTGGGCCTGATCTATAACAACGACGAGACAGCCTACCTAGAGGAGGTTAGGAAAACAACCTTCTCCTGAATGTCAGCAAGACTAAGGAGCTGATAGTGGACTTCAGCACTAAGCAGGAGAGGAATTTCCAGCCCCATCAACGGGACCCCAGTGGACAATTTCTGGTACCTAGGTTTTTACATCACGCAGGACCTGATGTTGAGTGAGAAAACAGCGAACTTCCCTTGAATCACCACTCAAGTGTCATTCTTCCAAACACAGAATGCCCACTGACAGTTGGACAAATGACAGTTTTTAAACGTAGTCAACCCAAAAGCCGTACCCCAGCCTCTGGCTGAGATGTTTACACTGCCGCTGTACACTTTTGTGAGCATTTTGTATTTCTGTGAAACAAGTAATTTAAGTAATAATGAGTGCAGACACTGCATTCTGGTAGTGGTTTCAAACACCCTATAGAAATTTTTGCAGTAAGTTATACTCATTGTTGTATTTTGTCTTGAAACTTTGTTATTCTGACTCAGATGAAATTCAACAAACACTCAGTGCAGTCTCAAATACTATGTTTTCTTCTATTTGTATTGTGTAAACTATACTATTCATTAGTGTTACATGATTTTTACATGTACCTCTATGTTATCTGTATCAGGAATCGGGTGACGTGTACAGCCCAGGGTCAACAGCTGGTTCGGAGTCATGTGTTTTTCTCATCTTAGTGGATGATTACCCTAACCACTGCAAAAAGTCTCCAGGTCATCCTGCAGGTGGGGCAGAAACATGTAGTGGCAACAGAAGAGATGTGCAGTATTGGAAATGTTAAGGTAGCCCTCTTCTTCAAGGAAGTGGAGACCATCATGCTAGATGCTTGTTACAGCTACCCACAGGTTTTCTCTTTTTCTCAAGATTTCTCTTACATATAAGTGAACACATAGTCCAATTTTGATGACGTCTTAGTTCCAGGAAGGTGGGACAAGCTACCATAAACTTATCCACTTTTTGTGCCATAAGGGAATTTTTTTTTACAAACAGGTTACAAAAAATCCTTAACATAAGATACACAATCACACAGGACACCAATTCTCTTATTGCCACTGCATGGCACTGAGGTGGCAGCTTTGAACTAATAATATATAATCTTTTGACCAAACCTTGTGAACGCTCTTTCCACATATAAAGCTGGTCCTTCCAGTGCCACATACTGTGAACATGAGATGTGCAATGTCCAGGGTTTCCACCCCACTGATCACCACCAACCCTAAACACACAAACACAACAGTTTCAAAGGCCATGTAGTGTATGTAATGTTACTTACCTAGAGCTGCTGAAGCATTTCTGAACAAAAGAAACACAATCGTTTCAAAGACCATGTAGTGTATGTAATGTTACTTACCTAGAGCTGCTGAAGCATTTCTGAATAAAAGAAAATGATTGCAAAGTGTGCTATTGAACTTATGTATTTGAAGAGGCATTGTGTTATTTTATGTATGCAACTTATAATAAAAATATCTGGTTTAAAAGAATTTATATGTACTTGAGAAGAAAACCAAACTTTGCAACAGATTCTTGGAAGAAAGCCAGGGTGGTTGATGCTAGGTTGTTGGAGGCTGCACCAAGATACATGAAGCACAACACAATCACATTGCTTTGAGACACTCAGGCACATAATTATTATAAAATTATATAAAATATACATTTTGTAAATTGTGCTTAACTTACAAGGAAAGCCCGTCAATGCTGCCACATATAACAATCTTGAACTGATGATGAAAACTCCAGCCAGCATAACCACACCAGGACAGACCACAGGACTCACAGAGCAGAAGGATAAGGAAGATCACCGACATCCACAGCATAGCATGTGTACCTCAGCAAAACACAGAGAGGAGAAAAAAAGGGCGTGGGGGGAGAAAGAGAGGTTGTTAGGTGTTCTTATAGCAGTGTAATGGTAAAAGAAGAGTTTATTAGTGCTGGATGCAAGCAGGGACTCCGGCATGACTAACTATGGCAGCATAACTAAAAAGAGAGAAACCAGAAGGAAGGCAGACATGAGGGCACCCTGTAACGCTGGGCAATCAGCCATTCCACTGTCAACGGACCTGGGTGAGCATGTAGCTGTGTGATGGAGGTATGCGATGGAGTCCTCTGTAAATTGGTTGGGACAGTACGCAAACTGTAGCGGGTCCAGGGTGGCCTCTGACAAGCCTTTCAAAGCAAATATTCTATTCTCTATTTATCTTACTGTGTATAAATTTAACTTGTTTTAACTTATATTTTTATTCTTTTATATGTATACTTTTTATTTTTTTACTTTAAATTTTATCTAAGTACTTGTTTCTTTACATGCACTATTTGCACTATTTGTTTCTTATTTGCAATATTGAGGGGGCTGTGAGTGCAAGAGCTTCATTGCCGGTAGTGATGTTCCATGTTTCCAGTTGGTTATGTTGTATCATGTCCATTGTTATATGACAATATAACTTGAAACTTAGTGTAGCTGGTTTTAAATGGAATGGCCTGGGTGAGCAAGTGAGAGTGAGGGAGTGAGAGCATCCAAACGTCACAATTTACCAAGACTCTCTATGCCTGAGAACCCCCAGATCTGCCCCTTTACCTAATAAAAAGCTATTAATTACAAAAGTAAGTTCTTAACCTAGACTTAAAAACAGAGACTGTGCCTGAGCCTCTGTAAGAAAACCTATCCCTTTCTCATCTGCTCTCTTCCACTTATGCTCCACTCTCACTCTGGACAGTCACTAAGCACTTAGGAGAGACTTCAATAATGATCCAGCACACCGGAGTAAACGGAATCGTTTATTCAAGCACTCTGAGGAGACATTCAAACAACAGCAGTATTTAAACAGTGTAGGGGGTTGTGTGTTTCCACGAGAACAATAACAAAGAGTGTGTGTGTGTGTAATAGGGACAAATAAGGTCAAAGAGGGGTCATCCTTTGGAATTTAACTAAGTGCAATTCGGACTATAAATCTTCCCATGGAATTTACCTAATGGAACCATTATAGTCTGATACAACACAGATGTGAGATAAGAAGTAAAGCCTAGATAAACACAGAGAAAAAGTCACACAACACATACTTAAAGGTTCATGCATATAAAATACAGAAGGTAGAAAATAACAAGAAATATACAAACGATAAACAGAATTAATTAAATATTTCTCTTCAGCCTCGAACATTAATTGTAAGGCTGTGCAATAACTGAGGGGCTTTGTAAGAGAATGCTCTGCCCCTGCAGTAGTCTTCATTATACGAGGTATCACTAAGCAGCCGGCAACTTTTGATCTAAGGGGTTGTGGTGGAACATAAATGACAAGGAGTTCTCCAAGATTATGTGGTGAAATGCAGAATTTAATTAGGAGCCAATGCACTGTAGATAAGATAGTGTTGATGTGTTCATATCTTCTGGTTCCAGTAAGGATTCTCTCCGATGCATTCTGTACTAACTGGTGCTTTATTATGCACCTTTTATAACATCCAGACAGTAGTGCATTGCTAAATGCATAAATAAAGTTACAAATTTACTGGACCATTCCCATTGTAAGGAAAATGATGATTGCATGCAGAGAAACTCTAAATGAGTTAGAGTACTGTTGTGAGCCATCAATAAGTTGACTTTTTTTATTAACTCAAAATTACTGAAGTTTAATTTTTTTATTTAATTTAAAAATTATTATAACTGCTTCGATTATAACTTGAAAATATACAGAGTTTGTTTAATTTATGATTAAATGAGGAAGGTCATAGGTGATTATTTCATTTCCAAAGTCCATTAGCACAAATGACATTAAAACAAATGTGTTTTCAGTTTTCAGATTATTTACAATGCTGCTAAAATATTATTCAGGTAAAAGAATTTGTGAAGAAACAAATATTAATATATTTTGATTTTATTAAGTAAAACTAGTCAAATGACTTGAAGCTTATTTGACTGAAGGGAGGGAAAAGTAAACTCCAACAGGTTCACCATCTGATTTTTGTTCATTCATTCATTCATCTTCCATTCATCTTCGTCCGCTTGTTCCAGGGTCGGGTCATGGGGGCAGCAGCCAAAGCAGTGAGGTCCAGAAGTCCCTCTCCCCAGCCTCTTCCTCCAGCTCTTCCAGGTGGATGCCAAGGCATTCCCAGACCAGCCATTATTATTCAGACTGGCACATATTGTATATTTGTCTTCTTTCTGTTATTTTTCATGGAGTTCAAGTGCTGTGAAAAAATGTGTAAGATATATTATGTGTTTTATATTCGATATATACAATGAAATGAGCAAATAAACCAAACATGAATGAATGAATGAAACCGAATCTGACAGTAATGTACCTAGCAGCACAATTGAGTTACAGTGTGTATAGAACATTATCCTCCCACTTTAGAAAAATTCTTTCTTATTCTTTTCTAAAATAGACTTTCTTGCTTTGCAGCCTAAAATGAAGACTCAAACAGAAAATATTTTTTCCAGCTGTATTTACTCAGTATAACTTATAACAGCCAGCCATGTCTCTCACTGTCTGTGGTGAGAGACATGTAAAAGAGTCATTGCTGTCATTTGTAAAGAATAGATCAATGAGTTGAAAAAAGCACATGTCAGGAAATGGATACACATAAATAATTTGATAAATGAAATTAAAAGCATAATTAATCACTAGTAACACAGTAAAAACCATAATCAAAAGGTAAAATCAAGGAAACGACTATAAACTAGGACAGCCTCTTTGCCCTCTTCTTTCATTCAACCTCAACTGCCATACTGATATCATGTAAACTTGTATATATAAATTACAAATAATGCAAATATCGTAGTCCTGTATACATTAACCTTGTATGTGGTGTGTCCAGGGTGCGCCTGGAGGCCTTCTCAGACAACGGCGGAAAACTGCAGATGTCACTGCAGGAAGTCATTGAATGGCTCACAGCAAAAGATCAAGAGCTATCAGAGCAGCTGCCTTTAGGTGGTGATGTAGGTGTTGTGCAGCAACAGCGTGATTTTCAACAGGTAGTGTCACACTCACACAAAAACACAATTCATACCAAAGTACCCTTCAGATTAATTTGTATTTTTATGATCTTTTAGCAAAGAATATTCACTAACAAATAGAGCTGAACTTATATGTACACTATTAGTATATACAAAATGGGAATGGCATGTTCTGACTGGTCTGCAATTCCAGGGTTATTATCATCATCATCATCATCATCATCATCTTCCCCCCCAGGGCCGGGTCACGGAGGCAGCAGTCTAATCAGGGATGCCCAGACTTCCCTCACCCCAGACACTTCCTCCAGCTCTTCCGAGGGGGACCCCGAGGCATTCCCAGGCAAGGCGAGAGACATAATCTCTCCACCGTGTCCTAGGTCTTCCCTGGGGTCTCCTCCCGGTGGGACACACCTGGAACACCCCCTAGGGAGGCATCCAGGGGGCATCCGATAGAGATGCCCAAGCCACCTCAGCTGACTCCTCTCGATGCAGAGTAGCAGCGGCTCTACTCCGAGCTCCTTCCGAGTGACTGAGCTTCTCACCCTATCTCTTAAGAAGCGCCCAGCCACCCTGCAGAGAAAACTCATGTTTCAGTAGTTTCAGCCACTTGTATCCGCGATCTTGTCCTTTCGGTCATTACCCAAAGTTCATGACCATAGGTGAGGGTAGGAGCATAGATCGACCGGTAAATTGAGAGCTTTGCCTTTTGACTCAGCTCCCTCTTTACCACGACGGTCCGGTACATCGTCCGCATAACCGCGGACGCTGCCGCAATCCGCCTGTCAATCTCGCGCTCCATCTTTCCCTCACTCGTGAACAAGACCCTGAGATACTTGAACTCCTCCACTTGAGGCAGGACCTCTCCACCC
>JAOUQZ010044906.1:0-10956 GCA_028564935.1 Neosilurus hyrtlii | reverse complement strand
TGTGTGTGTGTGTGTGTGTGTGTGTGTGTGTGTGTGTGTGTGTGTGTGTGTGTGTGTGTGTGTGTGTGTGTGCATGCTCACTGTTTATGTGTATGTCTGCTCACTTTGGACAGGTTAAATACAGAGCCAATATTTCCCTTGTGGGATTAGTATTTAAAAAAATAATAATAAATAATGTGCAGCACTTTGAAACAGCAAAAAAAAATTCCCTAAATATCCAAGATTGTGGAAAGTGTGTTATTTGAAGATAATGAGTTAATTTGTGTATGGATTTGACATAAATGATTTATTGTGTATTTTTAAGGTTAAAGTGGTATTTCATTTATATTTCCCTTGTGCTGATTTGTACAATAATAGAGGTAGGTGTTATATAAGGTTTAACCTTCACCCTTTTGGTTTACCTTTTGATGCTTTTCTTTTTATATAATTATATATAGATAAGATTAGGACACCATATTCAGTAAAGTATGTGGAGTATAGGAGGAAATGGTCTGAAATTAGTTTTATGGTTACACTGTTACACATCATAAAAACCTGGCATTTAAACAAGAGTCTGTTAGAGTTTTATATTTATTATTTGCTGGTATCTGGTTAAAGTGTTTTAAAATGGAGAGCTTCTTAACATAAAAAAATGATAACAGCAGTCAGAGGCAAATATAAGTAAATAAATCAGAGGTCTTTGCAAAATTTATTCTTATTCTTTAAAAATAATACAAACACATTTTTTGTGCTAAATGTGTTAGACATTTATTCTTTTAATAATTTTCTGGCAGTCTCTCTCTCACACCCACGCATGCTTGGAAAGTACAGCTTGACCATCACCTCTCCTTTGTTTAGCAAACCCACACCAAATGCCTGCACATTGTTAACTCAGACCAATCACACCACTCACATTACAGTGAACTCGTATGCAATGCATGCATTATTCTTTCTGAGAGATAATAGTCTGTTTGTCCAGTATTCAACCTTGTGAATGTGGAATACTGTGGGATTTGTAGCATATTTTGAGACAGTCTAAATAAATTTAGTCTACAGAAGAATTTAGAAACATAAAACCTGCATTGCATTCCGTGTGTAAAGATTTGTAAAGAGGATGTATCTTATGTAACTTATGTAATCATAATCAGAATACTTTATTGATCCCTGAGGAAATTGTATAATGTAAGTGCATATCTTAAACTTTGAAGAGGGAACTTTCATGCAAAAAATTCAAGTGTCAACTTGGACGACCAATCAAAATAAAGAATTGCACATAGCACGGATGTGGGTTGATACTTCGGCCAAGCAGCGATATGTGTTTTTAATAACAAATGGGGATTTCCCCCTTCTCAGTCACATATACATTATAATCAGTTATCGTAATTCCTAGATCCTGTGTATTTAGTTCATAATGCCTGCGCATCAACAAACCATATTTAGGTACATAAACAAACCCACGTGCACCACTACCACTGAAAACAACGTGGCTGATACTGATACTGTTGGCAGTCATTACCTTGAAGCAGTATGTAATGTATTTCATTGCTAATGAAAACTTTTGACAATTACATTGTTTCCACCTTACTTTTGTTAATGACACATCTGTCCTGAATCTTAATGAGATTTCCCTGCAGTATCAACAAATGCACATGATTAAAGTAGTATGTTTATTGCTGTTTTATTTAATATCTTTTAGAGATGTTGTTTTTTTTTTTTTTTAGTTTTTTTTTTTTTTTTCATATTAATCATTGTTCGTACAGACTGGGAGAAGGACATAACATGGACAGCCAAGATAAGGCATAACTCAACATTAACATGGGTCTAGCCATGCTTATGGTGGAGAGAGCACAAGTAAATAATATTCGCTGCCTTGACTTGGTGCAATATTAGTAATTTGCGATGTGTTCATTCCATGTCAGATCATGATGTATCATAATACATACATATGACATAATTACCAGGAAGAGGTTTATAATTATTAAATCTGAGGATTTATTAATTTTGGATTTGTGTAAAAGACTAGATCAGCTTTCCAACTTGTGCTGATAAGGGAATATCCTGCATTTGCTTTTCATCATGTTTCTGCATAGTACTACCAAAACTTGTCTGGGTGTTCTCTGCTTAAGGTGGGGATGCTTATAATCTATGAGAAATATATAACAAATAATCTATAACAAAGTAACGAGTGAGGAAAATAAAATACTATAATAAAATTGATGGAAACAGAAAAATGAATGGTTTAGTGTGCTGATGTTTAATTGTTTATAATATTTATTTAATGCACCAGTATATTTTACTGAGTATCGGTGACTGAGAAGCTGGTCTCGAAAGCTGGCAGCTATTTCTTGGTAATTTAGAAATGCAAATTCCAACAGCACAAACCACTGTCTGCTGTTAGTCTAACACCTGATGCGATTAAAAGTAGTAGCATAAATTTATTTCAGCATCTCAGACCCCCATGCAAAGCTAAGTATCAAGAGTAGCTTTGCAGCTTCCAGCAACCCAATGGCCTACTCTTTATGAATGACAGCAATGGTTCTTTTACATACCTCTCACCACAGACAACCAATTTATTGATAGCCCAGTTAGCTGCACTGGCAGTGACAGCTTGGTGATAGTGGGGCTTGAACTCCCAACCTTCGAATCAGTAAGCCAGCACCCTACCACCGGGCCACCACTGCCCTCTCAAGTGTAGTTATTCATTACAAATTAGAAATGTATTTTCTTTAAAAAACTCTTTCCTTAAGTCATCTTCTGCTAAGCCGGGGTTGGGTTCCGGGGCAACAGCTGAAGCAGTGAGGTCCATATGTCCCTCTTTCTCCAGTTCTTCCAAGGGGAACACCGAGGCGTTTCCAGACCATTTGGGAGACACAGTCTCTCCAGCATGTTCTGGGTCAACTCCGGGGTCTCTTCCTGGTTGGACATGCCCAAAACACCACACCAGGGAGGCATTCAGGGGGCATTCTAATCAGATGCCCGAGTCACCTCAACTGGCTCCTCTCAATGTGAACAAGCAGCGGTTCTACTCCGAGCTACTCCAGGATGGCCGACCTTCTCACTCTATTTCTGAGGGCAAGATCTGCCACTCTGCTAAGGAAGCTTAGTTCAGCCGATCTTGTTTTTTCGGTCACTACATAAAGCTTGTGACCATAGGTGAAGGTAGGAATATAGATCGACTGGTAAATTGAGTGTTGCCTTTCGCCTCATCTCCCTCTTCACCAAGGAGGACCAGTACAAGGTCCGCTTTACAGCAGAGACTGCACCGATCCGCCTGTCGATCTTGCGTTCCATCCTTCCCTCACTTCTGAACAAGACCACGAGATACTTGAACTCCTTTACTTGGGGCAGGACCTCATTCCAGACCTGGAATGTGCATTCCAATCTTTTCTGGCTATATAACCATGGCCCTGGACTTGGAGGTGCTGATTTTCATCACGGCTGCTTAACACTCAACTACAAATCGCTCCAATGAGAGCTGGAGGTCCCGGTTTGATGAAGCCAAAAGGACAACATCAACATCATTCACAAAAAACAGAGACGAGATCCTGTGGCCACCAAACCATAACCCCTCAACACCTCGGCTACGTCTGAAATTCTATCCCATAAAAATTATGAACATAACTAGTGACAAAGGACAGCCTTGGTGCAGTCACTGGAAAGGAATTCTTTCTGTTGTTACCAATGAGGACCAAGCTCTGGCTCCAGTGATATAGTGAACAAATGGCCCAGGTCCGATACACCATACTCTCACAAGATAGCCGAGAAACATGGTCAACAGCCTTCTCTAAGTCCACAAAGCACGTGTGGACAAGTTGGGCAAACTCCCATGCCTCCTCCAGGATCCTGTAGTGTGTGTAGAGCTGGTCAAGAGTGCTGTAGCCAGGACGAAAACCACGTTGTTTCTCCTGAATCCAAGGTTTGACCACCGGACGGCTTCTCCGCTTCAGTACACACCCTCCTCTACTGTTTTTTTTAAAAAGAGGAACCTACCGGCTCATTTTGCCAATCCAGAGGCATGGCTCACATGTCAACCTAGACAATCCTACAGCATCCAGATCCTTGAGGTGTTCAGGGTGGATTTCATCCACACCCGGAGCCTGGCCTCCAAGGAGCTTTTTGACTACATTGGCGACCTCTGCCCCAGTGATGGGCAGACCCCCTTCTGAACTCCCAGGGTCTCCCTCCTCCACAAAAGTTGGTGGGATTGAGGAGGCCCTCAGAGTATTCTCTCCACCTCTCGATCCCTAGTTAACATGAGAAGCTCACCTCTTCCACTGTAAACAGTGTTTGTGGAGTACTGCTTCCTCCTTAGGAGTTGGATGGTGGTCCAGAACTTTTTTGAGGCCAACCAATAGCTGCTTTCCAGGCCCTCACAAAACTCCTCCCACACCTGAGATTTTGCATCGGCAACAGCCTGAGCTGCAGCACTTTTGGCCTGCCGGTACCTGTCCGTGGCCTGGGGTGTCTCATAGGCCGAAAAGACCCAATAGGCCTCCTTCAGCTTGACAGCCCCAATGATGGGCACCAATGACCTTCTGGCCACAGCTCCAGACAGCTACCTCAATAATGGAGGCAATGAACATGACCCCTTTGGACTTTATGTCCCATGCCTTCTTTGGGATGTGGTAGTAGTTCTGCCAGAGGTGGGAGTTGAAGGCCGTTCTGACAGGAGACATCAAATGTTCCCAGGAGAGCCTAACTACACAACTGGGTCTCCCGGGTCTGAAGGGCGGCCTCCCCCGCCATCGGAGCCAGCTCACCCCCTGTGGTGATCATTCGACAGCTCAGCTCCTTTCTTCTCCCCACTGCCCGGAACATGAGGCCGCAAGTCTGATGACACTACTACAACGTCAATCATTGAACTGCGGCCTAGGGTGTTCTTGTGCAAAGTGCACTTATGGACACCCTTATGTTTGAACATGGTGTTCATGATGGACGAACCATGATGAGCACAGAAGTCCAACAGTGAAACACCATTCAGGTTCAGACCGGAGAAGACAAACCTACCAATCACACCCTTCCAGGTCACACTGTCATTTATAATGTCTCCAATGATGACGGTGGAGTCCCCTTAGTGGAGCTCTCTACCGCACCCACTATGGACTCCAAAAAGGGTGGGTACTCTAAGCTTAGGTGCATAAGCAAAAACAACAGTCAGGACTCGTCCTCTCCACCCGAAGGTGGAGGGAGTCTACCCTTGTTTCAACCCAGAACTCCAACATGTGGGCACCAAGATAGGGGCAACAAGGATGCTCACACTGGCTCGCATCTCTCCCCATGCACAGCTCCAGAAAAGAATAAGGTCCAGCCCCTCTCAAGATTGGTGGTTTCAGAACCCAAGCTATGTGTCGAGGTGAGCACAACTGTATTTAGTCGGTATCTCTTAACCTTGCGCACCAGCTCATGCTCCTTTCCCGCCAGAAAGGTGACATTCCATGTCTCAAGAGCCAGAGTCAGTAGCCGATGATTGGTCCAACTGAACCCATGCCTTCGGCTGCCCCCAGCACACATTGCACCCTTTTCTTTAGATGTTCAAACATTTTTTTTATCTTCAAATCATTTTTTTTTTCTTCAAATTTGTTTGTTTGGGTTTTCATTTGATTGTTCATCAAAGATAAAATGCAGTGAAAACTTGTTTGAAAGCTAATTTACTTAAAAAAAATACATTCTTAAAAATAGTCAAAATCAGTTGCAGGTTAAACAAAGATTTTAGTTTTCAGCTGTATCACCCAGCAGTAAACCCACATCTCTTTTGACACAGTAATATTCAAATACATTATTTGCATCATATTGGTTTGACAGCCATGCTGCACAATAGCTTTTATAATGGATACAGAAATGAGACATGCATACTATCGCATTACCATCTTGAAAGATTTGTCGAAGCCTTTCTAATTGTTTCAGTTAACAACTTTTTGTTGGGGCCATGTTTTCTTTTAATTAGACTTGTTAACCAGTTCATTAAAGTCTGTAAGCACTCTCTTTGAATTGCACAATAATTAAAAATTTTGAACTTGTCTGTGATTTGACACAATCAGTTCTTTGTGTTATAGTGATTCAGATGTGGGTGAGAACAATAGACATTTGGGCAAAGCTGGCTACAGTAGTGACTCAAGCACCTCAGAAGACACTTCATCCAGCTCAGGGTCTGACTCTGACTTCAACTCCCCGACTAAATGCAAACCTAAAAACACATCCAAGGCAGTCAGGAAGGTAAGAAAGGTGAATTTGTGGGTTTGGTTAGCTAATAATACATTAAATTGTAGAATGATGTGGGTTTATATATGGAATGATATCCTTTTTTTTTTTTTTTTTTTTTTTTTTTAGAACCGCAAAAAAAATCCCTTAATATTTTTATTTTTTAATTTGTATTTTTTATTTTCTTTGTAAAGTTTTTCTTCTAATATTTTAGTTATTGTTCTTTTGTTCTTGTTGCTTTGATAGTTTATTCTTTACTTTTTGGACAGTCGTACTAAGCATTTCACTACATATTCTACTGTGTATAATTTGTATGTGTCAAACTTTTTTTTTTTTTTTTTTTTTTATTTGAATTTGAATTCTTTCTTAGGTGGAAGAGCAACCCAAGAAAGAAAATGAGATGTCTCTCTTGGATCTGGATGACTGTAAGTCACAACGCCTGTCAGCCATGATCAGTAATATGAAATGATAATGGGAACAGGTTCACTGACCAGGTTTTATTTTTCTGTCTGTAAGGTAACTTGACACTTCTTCTTTAGAGGGATGGATAGATAGATAGAAAGAAAATATATAGATATTTTATTAATCCCAGAGGGAAATTTATAGGAAAACAAAGTTCACTGGTTCTTTATTGAATTTCTAACTCTTTACTGCAAAGATTATGCAGGCTAGACAAGGAAACAGTTTTAAGAAATTTGGCTGTAAACATGATTGTAGTCTCTGCATAAAGGCCGCTGTAACAATTATCAGGATTTTGTTTAGTATGTTAGCAGACCCAGTGACCCACAAAAACCCATACTTTTCCAAAACGTAGCAACACATGTCATTACAAATGATCATAGAGTTTAGCAAACGTGTATGACCCTTCATAAAGATTTTTAAGATTGTAGAATTAAACATTAGAAAGTAGTAGGTGTGTTACTAATGCATTTCTAATGTTTTCCAGAATCTTCAAAATACAGTAACCAAAATATTTGAAAAGTATCAAATTCTTGAGAATTTTGCCTTCTTTTCCCTACCTCCATGACCCTCGCTTGACCCCAGCAACTAGATCTGCCTCTTGGAACATTTAGTCAGCACTGAATTAATTTTTTTTGTTAACCGAACATCCATACACTGTGCATCAGCTTGACTTCTCTTCTGTGGTTGAATTAACATTCAACTAGCATCCAATTTGTATTGTAAACGGAAACAAAATGATAAATATTAAACAGAATTTGTCAGAAACAGATATTTACATCTACTTAAGATGTAAAATGGCAAAATATAAAAGACGACTGAAGGAGTTTTCAAAATATGCATAAAGATAAAGAGACCTTTATTGTGAACTGTTGAAAATTAAAATAATTTTAGCAGCTCTCTGTCTATCAGCAATTATAAAAAGGTGCACAAAGACAACTAAGGGAGCTACGCTAAGCTATATATGTGCATATACCTATATACACACATAGCTATATGTACACATATGCATCTTATATATGCAAATATATACATCTATCCACATATTCACACATTTACAGACATATACATCTATCCACTTATTTACACATATACGTCTACCCACATATACACGCATACACAGAAGGGTGCATGATATCCCAAAGGAGCATGGTATACACAAGTTAAGAGGTAGAGCTTTTTTGTCATGCAGTGCATGGTGCTAAAATACTATATGATGTTCGAGACCTGCTCTAAACATGAGTATTGCACTCAGAAGAGTAATATTGCACTGTCCAGGAAGATGGTGTGAATGATAGTTATTCAGTCAGTATGTTACCGTGGTGGTGGTGGGGTTGCACGTTTACCAGCTTGTGGGTAAAAGCTGTTCTTGAGTCTGTTAGTTTTTGTTTTTAGTGTCCTGTACCTTTTTCTGGAGGGGAAAGGGGAGAAAAGGGGGTGTCCAGTGTGTGGGGTCCCTGATAATTCCACTGGCTCCCCTCTGAAGTATGCCAGTGTAAATAGGGGTGGAGTGGGGGAGGGGGGTAATGTAGTTCTAATTACCCTCTCTGCCGTCCTCATCACTCGCTGCAGGGCCTTCCTGTCCTCTGCAGTACAGCTGCTGAACCACACTGTACAGCAGCAGGGGTGGAATTTAGCAAAACTAAGCTACTGGCCTACAGGAGTAGTGACATCATGAAACTACTAGTCCTCCTTCATATTTAAAGCTTTATATTAAAAGCTCTGAGTACTCCAGGACACCAGAGATTTCTAGCACTGCCTATTTAGTGTTTGGTATTTTTTAATAGGATGAAGATTTTAAGGGTATCTTAAAATGTTCCTTTCATCAAAGAGTATTAGTTTTAAAAATATACATTTTCAGTAATAGATTTTATACAGTTACATTTTCTCATTTGTTCTGAAAGGTGAAAATAATTCTGGAGGGCAGTGTATATATATCTCTGTCTGTGTAATAATTTCTTTATGAATAATATTTTTGTGCATTTATGATTTTTTATTTTTTTTTTCAGTTTCACCCTCTGTAGTTAATGCACCCAAGAGCTCCATCCTCTCTCCAAGTCTTTTGTCTGATCTTCAAGGCTTGTCACTTTCGGCATCCTCCACTCCAGACATTCAGGTGTGTATGTGTGTGGTGTTCTCTGGATAAACAAAAGTAGAGCAACAGAAACTGAATCCCTGTAGCTTGTACTTGGTTCTGCATACACACTTAGTATACCTTCTCATCTCTTTCTTTGCTCAATTTAAATTTAAATTGAATTTTTTTTGGTCTAATTTACTAATTTATTTTATGCTTCACAAAATTAAGCAAACTATAGCATTTGCTTCTTTGCAAAAGCAATCATTTGACCTGAACAGGGGTGTGAATAGAAACAAATTTCTTTCATTAATTCATGACAAATGTAACCACAAGAAGTGTAAACAAATCTTTTGCCTGTCTGCATAAAATCAGGTTTTGATTAAGAATGTCATGGAGAACAAAAACCTGGTGAGTGTCAAGCGCTGAATGAAGCCAGTAAATTCAAGCTTATGTATGCTTTAACAGTCTAAAATATTTTTCCTAGATGTGACTACATATCATTATATGTGTGTGTGTGTGTGTGTGTGTACCCCGCCCTCGCCCAGAGTCGGCTGAGATGGGCGCCAGCCTCCCCGCGACCCTAATTAGGAATAAGCGGTTCAGAAAATGATAATGAATGAATATATATGTGTGTGTGTGTGTGTGTGTGTGTATGGGGGGGCCTGTTAGCCGAAACTTGACTCCTATGGCTTGGCTTGACTTGGCCCAAAGAAGCCACAGGAAACCACCACCATGTGGGTCCACCACCTGCTAGCAAAAAATATTGAGGTGCGGTACAGTGTGAGCCAGGCAGTAGTAGAGGATGGTGGCATGGGAATTCCGATGTCTGGCATCACAATCTGGCTATAGGGACATGGAACATCTCACTGTCAATAAATGAGCTGGTGTGAGAGTTGTACTGTTAGGAATTGGATATAGTAGTGCTTACCTTCACATAGAGAGTTGGCTCTGGAACTAAACTCCTGGAAGGGGCTGGACTCTCTCTTACTCTGGTGTTGCCTAGGGGGAGAGGCACCGGGTGGATGTGGGAATACTTAAGACCCCGGCTCAGTGCCTCAGTGTTGGCGTTCTTCTTGGTGAGTCACCTGGACACTTCATTGTTCTTTTTGAAGACACCAGTGCCCATGTGGGGAATAACATGGTGAACTGGGGGGAAGGAGTCATCAAAAGGAGTTAGGTGAGGTTGTTCAGGCATCTGATTAGAGTGCCTCCTGGTCACCTCCTTTTAGAGGTTTTATGGGCACGTCAAACTGAGAGGAGGCTCTGGGGCAGACCCATAACTCGCTGGAGGGATTATATATCTTGTATTGCCTGGAAGTGCCTCGGGATAGTGTATGGAGTGTAACTGGGCAGAGGGATGCCTGAGTTTTACCTGTTGTGTCCGTGACCCGATCTCAGCTAAGAAAATGGATGGCTAAGCATAACTTGCGTATGCTATCCACATACCCAGCCATAACCCTGTGGTGTAGTGCCACCACCTGGCAAAATAAAGAATAGCTTTTTCTCCCATCTCCGTTATATTGATCCTCCAGAGCTCATTCAATTGTTGTGAAATTTGCTCTAGTTTTTGGTTTGGATAGTTATAATGATATTTCTATGCTCAAAGTAACTTTATAGCATCACTGTCTGGACACATTTAACTACTACCTCCACTATTTAAAAATTCATTACATTTGGGGAACATATCAGACATGTTTGCCTTGTTTGAGAACATGTAACGGCTTGCAGGGATACTTCATTTCTCTACATGTGACCAAATAACATCACCGATCAACTTGTTCTGTGTCTAAACCTTTGGTTCCCCCTTAACTTTTTAAAACATTTTGAAAAGCTAATCTCTTCCTGTTTAGTGAGAGAAGTGGGATTTCGATTGTTGAAGTTAAGCTCAGTTCCAGTCATTTATCTTGGCCTTCCCCCAGATGCTTTATTTTGTCCTCAGAAATCTTCACATAATCAGAAACCATTTTTTTATAACCATGATTTTTGATTATATAGTAAAGTGGTTTAGTAATTACAGTTAAAATAATGAGTATTTATTCAACCTTAGAGAAAACCTAGTTATAATTCTTTCTCACTGGCTTTGTATTCCTTTCATTTCTTTTTTCTTCTCTTTTGCATGCCATCGGTTGTGAGAAAGTTTTAATATGAATTAACCTTCCTGCACACACATTCATTCATCTTCTGAACCGCTTATTCCTACTTAGGGTCGCGGGGAGGCTGGCGCCCATCTCAGCCGACTCTGG
>JAOUQZ010044905.1:0-10957 GCA_028564935.1 Neosilurus hyrtlii | reverse complement strand
CACACACACACACACACACACACACACACACACACACACACACACACACACACACACACACACACACACTTGTAAACTCTTGTAAAGATTTATCCAATTATCATTAAATTATCTCTAAAAATAATACTTTCTGTTACATGTAACATTTGGATTGTTGGAATCCCACACATCTCGGAGGTTCATTATAAAATACAAATGACCTATTTAACAGTCATTCCATGAAACTGAGTCAGACATGACCTGATATCTGTTGAGGCAAGTTTCAGGCTACGCACCTCGTCAGCTAAATAGCAAAACTTAAACAAACCACCAAACTGACAGCAAAAAATGTATTTGCTGAAAAATAATAATTCTTGAAATCAAAAGTACATGCTCTTCCCATCAAATACTCCTGTTCCAAATGTTTTTTTAATTAATATTATTTTTTTGTTTCACTTTCATGTAGAGTAACTTCAGCAAATCACCGGGCCATTTTGTTTTCCAGCAATCGCGGTATATGAGCTGATATCCTAGTACTAGAGGAACCAGTCAGGAAATAATAAACGCTATTATTAGTATCATTCAAAATGTTTTCTTGTTTCTTATTGGGTAGAAAGCCTTTAACTAACTGTTGGTATTCTTGTACGAGCTGATGTATTCCACCACTGACACTGGATAAGTTGAACATCACATGTCAATTTTTCTTGCTCTACCCTTCCTTCCAGAGAGGCCACCCAGAAAATCACTGACAGTTACAAGACTTGAGTCCTGCTTTTCACAACAAGCCGATAATCACGTTTAAGTCTAAGTCTTAAAGGAAAACAAAACAAAACAACACTAACAAGATCATCACGCTATAGCTATTGATACTGACTCATGCTGGCTATGATGCGGTTTCACCTGGACAACCCCATTAGTCCATACCGCACCGACAACTTGCTCTCCGCCAGCAGAACATTGTGAACTTTGAAAATATGTTAAATAAATAATAAAACTGTTACTAAATTCAGCTTTCATTATTATTATTATTAGTATTTCATTATTCTGACATAAGGATCAATTTCAGACAGGACCAGCAGTTCCATTTTAAGACAAAAAAAAATCATTACTCAGTTTTTACTGAGTTTTATGAGAACCACATGCATGATGCCACAATACCTTGCACTACAAAATTGACAGCTTGTCTTTCTGCCTGGGTCCTGATGCCCCAGTCCACAGAGCGGATATGAGGGAGGGAACGGCGGCGACCCATTATGGACTTCACATAACCTGTGCACACACAAACACAAAATTTTACATTTTTGTCTCATGGGATTGTCTTTTGCAAACCCAGTCAGAGCCATACGCACCCACACCCACTCCCACACTGTGGATCACCTCATGCTGCATTCCAATAGGACAAAGGCCTGGCTTTACTGTTAACGCCTCCTCTGAAATGACTCCGACCTCTGCACTTGGACAAATCTCTTTCCCAGAAGCGCAGTGAAGCTCGGAAAGCACAACAGGTCACAATAGGACACTGATGCTGTGTGAGGAATGCACCTACCTTACACACAAGTGTGTGTGCACAAGACGGCAACAATAGAAAAATGTAGCTGCTTGTTCTGATGAAAGCTTTGCTGTACTGATGTATGTACTGTATGACTTAAACCCCTCACAGATGACCTGTTGTGCTGGTACATGCCTGTATTTTGTTTTACTTGTCTGTGTGAACTCGTCAACGGGTTTAAGCACATTCCAGACAGGGTTTTAAACTCTCAAACAATGAATTTCTAAGCAGATAAGTTTTAGTGGCCATCTGTACAGCAATGATGAGCTTGTGAGTTCTGACACAAAGAAAGAAGCAGAAGAAAGACTTGCACATCCCTTTACTTCCGCATTACAGTCATTTCAATATAAAAGTGAAGATGTGAGTGCGTTGTTTCTAAATGAGAGAAGTGCTGTGAAAGGATCTTTATTTGAAATGGAATGCTCCCCGATTCACATCTTAAATCACTGCAGTCAATAAATTACGCTCAATTATTTTCTTGTGTGTGTCATTATACTTGATCACTGTGATCATAAGCAAGGGAGAAGGTCACTGGTATGCAGGTAGTCAGACATGCCAAAGTTGCCAGATGTTGAGGAGATAAAGCTGCTGTGTCCTGTCCTGACTTTAGATTACATTTAAGCAGGTTGGCAGGACTGATCTGGTGGCCTTCCTATGACCTTTAACCCTGTGCACCTGGATCATAACACCAGGAGTCCAGGCAACCATCTGCATTCCAATGATGATAACTTGATCATCACCTTCTGATAGGAAAAACCTATTCAGAACTTTCTCACTGTACAGTAACTGTGTTTCGATCAGGTGAGTGTGAATGCCAGGCTACTCCCATCAAAATATTAAGGTGATCAGTCAGGAGAATGTGCATGGCTAAGTGGAGGGTTGAACGCTCTTTTTTAATTGATTCCTTATTCCTGCCTCGAGAAACCCAGTTCAATACAAAATCTTGCCTTCAGTTTTTGTGTTCATACTCTGGTTCTTGCATGAAGTCCACTATAAGGCTATGCAATTCATTTCTTTCATCCTTCCTTTTATTTTGGCCCGCAAGGTGTGCATATGTTATAAACACACAAACGCACACACACACACACACACACACAAAATGAGCAAACAGACACTCGGAGCAGTGATCTGCTATACACTGGAGCACTCTGAGAGCAGTTGGGGGTTAGGTGTCTTGCTCAAGCGGCTAAAAATCACTCTGCTAGCAGATTGCACAGTGCTTTTCTAACCTGTCCAACCTTTAGCGTTTGAAATATTTAAAAACAAACTAGAAAAATCTTAAATTAATTTGTGTTGTATGATTCCATGTAGTATTTACTATAACAATTATTTGCCTCAGGCTCAGTGGATGCTGTTGAAATAAATAGCTCTCTCTGTGTTCCGTCTTGAGGACTGATCAGATACATTGACCTCACGTTCAGTGATTTATTCTTAGCTTCTCATTTTTAATGTTTTAATGACTGCTGTCCAGAACTTTGGCGTAAATTTGGACAGGACATACCGCGTTCATCCTCACATGTTAATATACAAACCAGTAACAAGTCAGACACCCACCGTATTTGTGGCAGTACTGCACAGTGGACTGGATAAAGGCTTGCACCTCTTTATATTTCTGGAGGAAACTGTCCTGAAAACGACCGGCCTCTTCAGCACTCACACCTAGTATTCCAGACAGGCGCTCCTTTCCTGCAGACGGAATACACACAGACAGAGACCAAAAAAACAACCACAACCACACTGGCATGAAGCAGTTAAAGTAAAATGTTTGGATGACGAGAGAATAAAGTAAACACTGGGTAACACACACATACATACAAATATATACATACACATACATACCAAATTATTAAAAAAAAAAAATCACGACTAATGTACAGCACAACACAGCTTTTCTCACAAAAGCTCATTATAAGTCTACTCACGCAGGTGCATCTGTGTATGAGGCTCTACATGCTTATTTTTTAATTAGATATAAATAACACACAGCTGGAACCAACAACATGCTCATATAAGCAAATGCTAAATAACATATCCAACTTTTCTGTGTGTGAGACAGATCTTAATTTTTAAAGCAGGGTGTTGAATATTACATCACAGCCCTACTGAATTCTCAGATCTAACTGATCAGAAGTTGTTGAAAAGATGTTTTGTAAGAGGAGTACTTGACTTAGTTTGAAGTGTCATTCAAATGACAATATATCTACATAATCATCCAATCACCCTCACTCACATGCCAAACCGATTTATCCCAATAGGGTCATGGGGAGGTTGGCACCTATCTCTGCCAACACTGGGTGAAGGCGGGGTGCATTCTGAACACCTCGCCAGAGCATTTATAGGCCCAACACACACACACACACACCTGGAGAAAATTTGGGACAGACAATTAGCCTAATGTGAATGCCTTTGGAATGTGGGAGGAAACCAGAGTACCTGGAGGAAACCCACGGAAGCATGGGGAGAAAATGCATACTCCACACAGAGACACCCGAGCCTGGGACTCGAACCCAGGACCTTGTTGCTGAGAGGGGGATGTACTAAGCACTGTGCCATGATGCCGCCCTTACTGCCTAATATTTATTCTAATACTTTATTATATCTACTGAAAAATAAAATCCCGGGGACATAGTTTTTAAAAATCATATTAAAAATAAATAAATAAATAAATAGAGACAGACGAACTGGGACTTGTTCCACAGGTGTTGCATAGAATTAGATGCAAGTAGAAATGAATTAAAAGTTCACTGTTTCACACTGAACTGCATCACATTACCCCACATCTGATTACTCTCTAGTATTTAATTCTTACATGACAACTACTTGCAATGTACATTACACTTAACCCTCTATCTGTGAGATGGTGACAGCGCATTTTCTACTAGATGTCCCTAAACACTGCTGATCTATCACTGAAACACTAAAGCAGAACAAAAAGCAACACTTCATCCCAACAATAGATATTAGTGCATTTTACACATATTTCCTCCTTAGTTAACATTTAATATAAATGTAAAAAATATATATTTTCCCTCCTAGGAACACACACATCCATGTTAACCAAGATGTGGAACCCCTGCAAATATTGATACCGAATTGTCTGCATGGTGTGAGTTAGAATTGTGATCTCCTCGTGTTGCTATGGCTACAACTGCTATTACAGCTAGTATGCTGTGTCTTTGGCAAAATGACAATGCTATTATTTCTATTTCCAACTCACAATTCAGGGCTTGAAGCAGCTGTACTCTGTCACCACAATGTGGCATATCAGAGGCCGATCTATTGTTACCTAGCCAACAGGTCTACAGATTCGGGATTAGATTTTTAACCCCAAGTGATCTAAAGCTCATTTCTCCTTCTGTGCTCAATGTTAGGGAGGAGGAATCATTAATGTTTGAAGGCATGATGAGAAATTAATTTAAGTAGCTCAGATTTATGTACATTTAAGATCAGTGTATTTACATGCATACTAATAATTTGATACTTCAGTGGAATAGGCCAATATCTAAGAGTTCATGTAAACAGCATGGTACAGTGCATTACACTGGATCACAGATCTTGATACTGATAAAGATGTAGATCAATCATCTTTTCACTTTGCAGAGGGAAACCTTAGCTAGTTGACTTTTGGCGTGCGTGTGTGTGTGTGTGTGTTGTATGTGGAAAGATGTGATTACTGAAGACACTCCATTCACATCAGATACCTCGGGACTTGTAAGTGTTCAAATAATGTAATTCACTGTGTGTGTGTGTGTGTGTTACAGTGAGTCACATACATTTTTTTGAGGTGAAGTCACTCTCCTGTGAGAAACCCTTGCACTTGGTTATTTATACCTCTCCTCTGAATCACCTTTAATCCCTCACTGAACTGCATGAACAGTCCGTTATCTTCTGACCTGTGACTGTCTGTGTGTGTGTATGGTCTAAGTATCCATGACATTGTAGGAATGGGCCCCGTATAAACCTGTATACACAGTCACATTATGGGAACCTGTCTTCCTTATGAGGACAAAATGCAAGTGCCATAATGTCAAGAATTACATTTTAAGGTGAAACACTGTTTTAAGGATAGGGGTAATGGTAGGCTATTAGTGGTTGTGGTTAGTGTAAGTCTTCAAGAAATGAATGTAGGTCTATGTATTGTCCCCTAAAGATATGGAAACCAGACTGTGTGTGTGTGTGTGTGTATGCGTGCGCGCACGCACACGTTTGAGCTCATTCCTTCCCAGCCTTTAAATGCGCACGTGTGTGTGTGTGTGTGTGTGTCTTCTATGGCTTCCTTTTAGTAGTCTGTTACCATGGTTATGTTCAGATCCTGGAATACTAAGGTATTCTTATTTTCAGGACAATCCTTCTACTTCCTCCACAATCTCATCAGTGACTAAAGAACATATCTTGATCTTTGATGTTGTGCTCGGCTCCAACAGGAAACGGAAGAGAGACAAATGTGTTTGGAGGTCGAGGAGCTTGTTGACAGACACAGCAAGAGCGTATCAATGAGTGTCACATGTTTGCTGATATCATCAGTAACAGAGGCAACCTGGATAAACAGCAAGGTATATCCAGGCATAAATGGCATATATCAGACGACACCCCAAACCCACCCCCCCCCCCCCCCCCCCCCCCACACACACACACACACAAAGAGTATAACCCTTTTTTCCTTCTGCGTGACGCTATACTAGCAGGATACTTATTCTGTAGTGTTCCCGACAACCAACTACATAGAACAGCTCAAATAAATCGCGTGGTGTAATTAAACACATTGTAGTCAATCAAAACCATACAATACAGACTGCAAAAATGAAATCTATAGCCATCAAAATCACTAGTTCATGCACATGAATTAAAAAGCCAGCAGAGCTCGCATTCCATAGCTCCAATGAGAAAAAGGATCTTCCACTGACTGAGCTGAAACTGATCCTAGGGATTAGTCTCATCCAAGCTGAATGTTCTGAATTGGCTATAAAGCTTCACACAGCTTCTGCAAGATATGCCAGAGTCAGCCCATTAAAGTTTTAAATGTCAAGAGCAAAGACTTCATGCTGAATGTGAAACTTAATTGGAAGTCATTGTAAACGGAGGATGAGTTCAGTTATATATTCTAGATTTCTTTTCCCTATAAAGGCTCTGCCTTCTGAATTATAATCAGTCAGAAGTCAACAATTAATAACTGAGATTCTGTGCCTCTTCACACATCTGTAGATTTCACTCATTATTTCTATAATAATAATAATAATAATAAAAATGATAACAATAACAAAATTAAAAACAATAAACAAAAGATCACAATGATGTCACAGATACCCATTGGTGGGAGTCTAGAGAACAAAAATGCTTAGGTTCTTTGGGTGGGAGGGATGGCATAATCTCTCTCGTCTGACAATCACTATGACATAGGCCAATCATGGACAACTGAGAGTTATTGCATACAGAAGAAGGTAACTAGCACTTTCCTCTGAGTGTGTTAGGCCACTGAACTAGATGACTGGAATGGTAACACGTGGCAGTTTAGCGTGCATTGTTAGAAAAGGAAGGCGAATAAAGGAAAAGAGGACAAATGCATAAACAAATAATACGGCCATGCAGATTTCATGGCTGTGCTTTTTGAATAGATGTTCAGTGATTATTTGGTCCTCGATGACCTTGAAATGTAGTGTTGTGGCCCTCAGTGAAAATGAGTTTGAAACCCCTGGTTTAGATGATTCAACACAATGCCTAAAGCAACGACGGCTAAATTTATATCAGATCCACAAACATATACATAAAAAAGCAACGTCAGTCTGCAAAAAACCCCAAAGGATTACAAAGCTTAAACAACAAAGAAGGCAAGCACTGAAAATTGTGAAGTAAACGTTATGGTGAATAAAGAATCTAACTAGTAATGCATTTCTGTCACAGAATACTAGGTGGATCCCCCACGTGGTCCACTGTAGCCTCTAGATTGTTAACGGGCTTTTTTGATTAATTGACCTCAGTGAACGTCAAAATAGGTGTATGTGACCCAGTTTTGATATGCTGGTAGGGTGTGCTGTAGGGATCATTCAACATGAATATAAAAATAAATCCATAAGAACAGGCACAGCTAGAGTGTCAATAGGTACATACAATCAGACATAACATTATCACCGTCTGACTGGTTTGTGCCTATGCAGCCCTATACTCAGCAAGCTGCAATGCACTGTGTTCTAATACCTTTCTATCATAAAAAAGTGTGGAGAAAATATAGTGGGGAAAAGTTCAGTGGGATCTACATGTAAAATAGAACACAATGACAATTATACTGTATTTAATAAGGAGCCAACACATCACTGGTGCTAACGCCCAAACTACAGAGCTTAATATACACAGTGGGGGAGTAATATATTACACATGAACCACCCACTCTCATCATATCCACAGCTTTGGGGAGTTGAAATGTTCTAAGAGCTCTGCATACGCATGCTACACATCCTCCAATGCTGTTCGATGAAACCTATGAAACATCCAGCAGTGCTTAATAGGAGTGAGATTTTAGTTTCACTTAGTGATTAACCAGCACATCTAAAAATAAAACCCAAATGTTAATACTTCTTAAGTCTGTATCTCTCAGGGCAGCAAGGGTTGGATTTGGCCACTTTTCTGATGAATGATGACATAAATTAGGGTTCATCTCTGTCATTTTGTGACATTTAGTAACATTCGCACAAATGTTTGCAGAAGAGTTTGAAAAAAACAAAAAAAATTTAAACAAATCATATTTGGCGAACATTAGAAATTGCTAGCAAATGTTAGTGACAGTGTTCTCCATCAATAAGCAACTATTTGACTATTTGCCGCTGTTTTGGAAAGTTTGGAACCTTTTGCCAACTCCTGGTAAAATACCAGGCAAATGTTAGACGGATTCTGAAATTAAACCACCCAACCCTGTAAAAAGGGAAGCAAACACTTCCCAGGTATAGAAGATGGACTTCCAAAATATGGAAATTGCTTTCTGTCAGGAAGAAGCCCAACATGCTGCTGCCCTTGAGGAAGAATTGCTTCATCTGGTTGCTGCTGCAGCTATCACAGAAAACAAGGAAAGAAGAGGAAGGAAAAATAGAAAAAGAATGATTGATGGACCCAACCACATAAAAAGGTGAGAAAACCTTCCCCAGCATTGTGTTCACTACTTGGAGAACCAAAAAGAACTTTACTACTAACCCGTGCTACAATCGCTGTATTAACTGTTTTGCAAACGTTTGCAGTAAATTAATTATTGCAGAAAAATACCCTAAAAACTGATAGCCAACTGTTTAGCAACCTTTTATGAACCCTGACGAAACCCAAAATTTGTTTGTCAGCATTCGCTGCTCCATGAGATGCTAGTGTTACAGTTTGTTACGGTTTCTACTGTCAGTGACACTATGTGTATAAAACTACTATGTGATAGCTATCAGCACAATCTTAACATCAATGTGGGGTTTCATCCTGATCTACTAATGAGCCCACAGTGCACCACCCTCTCAGTCTCGGGCTGTTTATTCGAGCAGGACATTGACGACTGTTAAACATTTTCTCAAATATTTTCGCTTTATAACTAGAAGTTGTCATGTGGAGCACTGTGGTGGCAAAGTGGCAAGTGGAGTTCTGTGAGGGGAAGTTAATCCACATCTATATAGTCCACATGGACATGTTTGGTTTTTCTCTCTAGGCTCGTTTATTCCTGCATGGAAGCTACCAAGCAGAACCAAAGTGGATTTCTCAACCTTCCTGTAATCGTGCCGTGCATGTGCTACCACATAAATCGAGTCGCCCATGGAATTCTGGGATGCCTAGTGAGCTCAAATGTTGGCTTTAGCATCCAGGCAGGAAAGCACAATTAGTGTTGCTGTTCCACTCGCTGCGCTCACTTCACAGTAATAATGACGGTAATTTTATTAAATTGTATCATAGACTTAATAATAGACAACTTTTCACATCAACATTTGGTTCAACAGTGGGTTCTATTGGCATTTCTGGGTGTTTTGGTTTAATAGAAACACTGCAGGTGCTGATATATTATAGGAGTGAAGATGAACAAAACATGGGACCACATCTAGAATAAATATAAATATATGTGAGTGTCATAGTCAGGTGTCCACAAACTAATGGCCATGTAGGGTGCTTGTGAATTTTTTTCTGAGATTTTAGTGAAATAACTGACACTGTACTCTGTGACATTGAGGATATAGGTGAAGGATCTCACCAGCTCCATAGACCACAGAATAGACAATGCGTTTGGCATGTTCCCTGTCCTCTGCACTCACAGAGTCCTCACTTATACCCTTCCTACATGGAGAGAGAAAATGGGAGAGGGAGAGAGAGAGAGAGAGAAAGAGAGAGAGAGACTGAGTTATATAAGAAAGTCCTAGACAGCAGTGTCACTACTCAGGGCACATCAACAGATATATCCTGTGTGACTTTGACGTGGCAAAAATCAGCAGCAAGTGGCTGATGTCAGGTCAACATTCAGACCCAATCATGTCAAACTCAACAGGGTCACAGCGTGAACTCGAGTTATGCACACAGCACTATGCTCTATTGCAAAGATTTTCATCAGTCTGAATGAGTTCATTATGCATGCTGATTGTACTAGGCAGGGGTTCAGCTGGTCGGGTTTTTGATAAGTCATAAACGATGTCAGTCTCAGCAATGCATGCTGCAGATGTCCTCATTAAACTGGCAGCTCCATGAAGTATTTGTGCACCGTGTCACCATATGACTTGATGCAAAATCCCCTGTACAGAAGGAACCCACACTTTAATTGCAAAAGCAATCACTTTGATCACATTCAGCAGTTCTTTATTTCCATTTAATGGATTATTTAAACAAAACCCCACACATTTACCTATTCAGAAATTTAATTTGTTAGAGGTTTAATCAGTGTTTTAGGATTTCGGTGTATAGATGAGGAGGTTTTTGTTGTGACAATGTCCGACAGTAATGGCTTTAGTCCTAGTGACAGTTTTGCTGTATATTAATGCACTCATTCTGATACATTATCAGATATTATGATATTCAGATTAAAATAAATCCACTAAAGACATTTACAACATTTAGCAGCTGATATGAAGTATTCGGTAAGGGAAGGATGTATAGCTGCTATAACATAATATCATAACAGGAAGTTTTATCAAAGATGTCCTACAACATAAAAGTGGAGATATTAAGCTTCTTTCACATATTAAGCTTCACTGATTTTTATTGTTCATGCAACAGTTGACAATAAAGATCTCTTTATCTTCCACTTTTTTGACCCATACATGCTGTTAAAGTGTAAAGTAGCTGTGCTAGACAACACCAGTGTCAAGTAACAAGGCTATCACATGTTTAAGTTTATCCTCTGGACTGTTTGAGCTGTTTTTATTTATTTATTTATTTATTTTATTTTAATTTTTTTTTTGGGGGGGGGGGGGGGGGGGTGTGGTCCGT
>JAOUQZ010044904.1:0-10957 GCA_028564935.1 Neosilurus hyrtlii | reverse complement strand
TGTGTGTGTGTGTGTGTGTGTGTGTGTGTGTGTGTGTGTGTGTGTGTGTGTGTGTGTGTGTGTGTGTGTCAGTCTGTCTGTCTGTCTTTCTGAGTGACATCTTGTTTTTTTCAGCATTGTTCTGTCTATTCTTTTCTAAAGCATTAAAAGCTGAATTGTTTCTGTCAGGAAAAAAAAAGAGAAAAAGAACCAACTGTCAGGTCAGGATGAGTTTACATCTGAGAGAGAGAGAGAGAGAGAGAGAGAGAGAGAGAGAGAGAGAGAGAGAGAGATGTCAAAGTAGATGAGTGTGTCTCACTTATCCCCCTCTCTTCTTCCTCCAACTCCATCAATTCTTTTCTATTTAGTGGAAAGATGGAACACACACACACACACACACACACACACACACACACACACACACAGGGGAATTCCCTGAGGACAAATGGACTCTCCTGACCATCTTACTTTGCCACAGAAAGGTTTAAATGTCACAGTGGGACAGTTTTTGCTTTCAGACGACTGCGGTGAGGATTTATTCATCATCAATCAGAGACAGGCCTAAAGGGCGCCAATATTTATTTTCATCATAAGGTGAGACCAAATGGAACCCTTACGTACTCCTAAGGAGATTTATCATGTGACAGTTACAGACAATACAGGACATGGTACCATCTTGAATGTTCAGAAAATATAAACAAAATTAAAAGTTCCGGAATTATCTTTCAGTAAAAAAGATCAAATATTGAAAAATGCTACATGTCCGATTAAAAGGTTCTCCTTCACCTTATTTTGGTTGATCCAGTCTCCAGGATGTTGTACAGGATGTTGTAGGGTATTAAGAGGTTAAGGTCCAGGATGTTGTGGGGTATTAAAGAGATAATGTAAAGGATGTTGAAGGGTATTAAGGAGTTAATGTCAAGGATGCTGTGGAGTTTTAAGGGGTTAATAATCTTGGATGCTTAAGGGTAGTTAATAGATAGTTATAAGGACATTGTAGGATATTATGCGGTTAAAGACTAGGATGTTGTAGGGTATTAAAGGGATAATGTACAGGTCACTGTACGGTATTAAGGGGTTAATATAAAGGATGTTGATAGGTTTGAAAAAGTTAATGTCCAGAATGTTGTATGGAATTAAAGGTATAAAGTAAAGGGCATTGTAGCATATTAAGGGGTTGATGTTCAGGATGTTGTAGGGCAGGGGTCACCAACACGGTGCCCGCGAGCACCAGGTCGCCCCCAAGGACTACATAAGTTGCCTGCAGGCCTGTTCTAAAAATAGCACAACTCACTAGTGAGCTTGGTCTAAAATAATTTTTTTATTTTTATTGTTGATAATTATTGTGAGAAATCATTAACGTAATCAGTGTCTCTACATAGATGAGTATCATTAATCATTATTGATAATGTATAACTAAAGGAAAACTGGAAATGTATAATTTCAGGAGAACCTATCAAACTGGTAGCCCTTCGTATGACTCAGTACCCATGAAGTAGCTCTCAATTTCAAAAAGGTTGGTGACCCCTGCTGTAGATCCTCTAAACAGATCAGTGGACAACGTGGTTGCTCTGACCCTCCAGTCAGCGCTACAACACCTGGACACTAACAACACACATGCACGAGTACTCTTTTTGGATTACAGCTCTGCATTCAACCCTGTAAGGCCAATGAAACTAGTTGGGAAGCTGACAGACCTGGGGGAACCAACACCTACCTGAAACTGGATCCTGGACTTCCTGAGTCTGAACACAGGTTGTGAGGATGTCTCATTCACAAACTCTTCTCATTTTACACTCATGACTGTGTTTCCACCACTAACAATAATATAATTATCAAGTATGCAAACAACACAACCATTCGGGGTCTCATCAGAGGAGCAAATGAATCTGCATACAGGGAACTGGTCCACAGAATCAGTTCAATTCAATTCAGTTTTATTTGTACAGCGCTTTTTACAACTGACATTGTTACAAAGCAGCTTCACCTAGTAAAAGTAAATTAAGGAGGAATTTAAAAATATTTCTACAACCCCCTACACAACCCCCTACACACCCCTAATGAGCAAGCCTGTGGGGACATTGGCAAGGAAAAACAGTTGACCCTGGAAGAAACCAAGGAAACTTGGAAGGAAGAAGGGAAACCCATCCTCATTTGGGTGAAACCATAAAAATACAAACCATATAAGAAAACTGCATTACAGCCCAACATGTAGTCCAATTGGATATACCACAACTGTAAGTCCTAAATAATTGTAGCAAAAGAGTTTATATCACCAGCAGTGAAAAGTCGAATCACTCTCTATGGAGAAGACCTGCTCCAAAACACAGAAAAAAACAAAAAGAGCTCATCCTAGATTTCAGGAGGAGGGCCCCCCTCTGCAGCCCCTTACCATCAAAGAGACAGTAGTAGAACGTACTGACAGTTTTAAGTTCCTCGGTCTCCACCTTTTGGGGAACCTGAGCTGGGCCAAGAAAAAATGTGGAGATTCTGTGCGCATGTACTTCATCAGGCTGCTGAAGAAGGGAGGGCTTGGTCATAACCCTCTAACGTTAGCCTACAGAGGACGCATGAAAAGCATCCTCACCCATGGAATCATTGTGTGGTATGGAAACATCACCACAGCAGAGAGAAAGTCGCTTCAGCGGGTCATCAAGACAGCCAAAAGGAAAGAAAGCCTTCCTTCTATGGACACTGTATTCACACCTCACTGCAGAAGAAGAGCACAGAGCATTCTCAAGGATAAACACCATCCAGGTAATACTCTGTTCAGTTAGAGGCTCAGGGTACAATCTCAAACAGCACAGGACAGAGAGAATCCCCACTCAAAGAGGCCGGTTCCATAACAGCTTCTGTAATGCTGCTGTCAGACTGGTGTATAGGGACATTAAGAAAGGTAGGACACACTACACCCCCAGAACCAGTACATACTAACACAACTGCAACACAATAAATGCTGTATGTGCAACAGCCTAATACATGTGCAATAACTGTGCAATATACATGTATAACACAATGTGCAATTTAGAATTTAGAACATTTACAAATGACAATAATCATCTATTATATTCTAGGATTTTTAAATAATTAATTTGCATTTTATTGCATGAAATAAATATTTGATCACCTACCAAGCAGCAAGAATTTTGGCTCTCACAGACCTGTTAGTTCATCTTTAAAAAGCCCTCCTATCCTCCACTCATTACCTGTATTAATTGCACCTGTTTGAACTTGTTACCTGTATAGAAGACACCTGTCCACACACAATCAATTAGACTCCAACCTCTCCACCATGGCCAAGACCAAAGAGCTGTCTAAGGACACCAGGGACAACTTGCTGAGAAGCACTGTTGGTGCAATTATTAGAAAATGGAAGAAAGTCAAGATGACTGTCAATCTTCCTCGGACTGGGGCTCCATGCAAGATTTCGCCTCATGGAGTATCAATGATCATGAGAAAAGGATCAGCCCAGAACTACACAGGAGGACCTGGTCAATGACCCGAAGAGAGTTGGGACCACAGTCCAGACCCATCTGAAGTTTGCCGATGACCATTTGGATGATCCAGAGGAGGCATGGAAGGAGGTCATGTGGTGAGATGAGACCAAAATAGAACTTTTTGGTATAAACCCCACTCGCCATGTTTGGAGGAAGAAAAAGGATAAGTACAATCCCAAGAACTCCATCCCAACCTTAAAGCATGGGAGTGGAAACATCATGCTTTTGGGGTGCTTTTCTGCAAAGGGGAGAGGATGACTGCGCCATATTGAGGAGAGGATGGATGGGGCCATGTATCACAAGATTTTGAGCAACAACCTCCTTCCTTGGCAGAAGCATTGAAGATGGGTCTTCCAGCATGATAATAACCCAAAACACACAGCTAGGGCAACTAAGGAGTGGCTCTGTAAGAAGCATTTCAATGTTCTGGAGTGGTCTAACCACTCTTCAGACCAGAGCCCAACAGAAAATCTTTGGAGGGAGATGAAACTCCGTGTTGCCCAGCAAGATCTGGAGAAGAGCCAAAATCCCTGCTGTGGTGTGTGCAAACGTTATCAAGAACTACAGGAAACATTTGAACTCTATAATTGTAAACAAAGATTTCTGTACCAAATATTAAGTTCTATTTTTCTACTGTATCAAATACTTTTTTAAGGAATAAAATGCAAATGAATTATTTAAAAATCATAGAATGTGATTTTCTGGATTTTTTTAGATTCTGTCTCTCACAGCTGAAGTGTACCTATGATGAAAATTACAGAACTCTCCATTCTTTGAAAGTGGGAAAGCTTGCAAAATCAGCGGGGTATCAAACACTTATTTTCCCCACTGTATATGACTGAAGGAGGACGTTTTGGAAGTGATTTGTGCGGCAGAGTTCTGAAGCAATTGCAGTTTATGGATGGATTTGTCAGGTAAACCGGAACTGTTCATATAGGGAGTTGAGAGAGAGGTGATCACGGAGCTGAGCTGCAACTGTTTTTTCCAAGATTTTGGAAAGGAATGGAGGATTGGAAATGGAAGATTATTGAAGTTATTGGGGTCGGCACCGGGTTTGTTCAGAATTGGGGTTACAATGGCTGATTTAAGGGCTGAGGGAATGATGCCAGAGGTGATGGAAGAATGGACAATATCAGTTATTAGAGGGGTCAGTGAAGGGATGGAGGCTTTAAAAAGAGAGGTAAGGGGGAGGGATCAAGCTGGCAGGCTGATGGCTTAAGATTTGTGGATGAGGTCAGATATATAAATAGTGGAGGCAATAGATGCTAAGTGTATAGGAGAAGGGGACATGAAAATAAATGGCTGAGATGCGGGGGCAAGTTGCTGATGAATATTGTCAAGCTTTGTGTTGAAAAATGTCATAATTGAATTGCACTATTCTGTTCAGTAAAAGATAAGAGATCTTTGCATGTTCCTTGTGTCAACTGAGGGAGTTTTTCGTTGCCACTGTCGCCGCAGGCTTGCTCATTCGGGATCTGTTGCATGAGCAAATGAAAATCAGTTTAGCAGTTCTCTGTTTAGAAGCATTTATAAAAAAGTGCACAAAAGACAACTAATGTAGATACTCTAAGCTATACATGTGCATATAACCTACATACTCATACTGTATATACACAACTATATGTACACATATAGACATATATCTACATATTCACACATGTACAGACATATATTTAGCTACATATTCACACATTTACATCTATCCATGTATTCACATCTATTTATTCACACCTAAAAGAGGAAAGGAAAACAACCCACTGTCCGAAGTATTTTGTTAACCAGAGAGAATAGTGTTTGTGTTTCCATGACCCAGTCTGATTAAATATGCATAGTAATTGGATTCTGAAATTGAAAGAGAGCCCTTAAAGAGGAGGATCTGATTCTTGAACCAGATTTTCTGTACAGGCGTTCCAGGTGATGACCTTTGGCTTAAGTAAATCATGAAGCAGATTAGGTGAAGGAGACAGTGTGAGTTTTTAAAGGAGCCAGGGCTTCTAAGAGATTGTGGAGGCCATGATTGTAGTGGGAGTTTAGATCATCAGTAGCTGTTGTGTAGTTGATGCTTGGGAGATTTGCAATGCCAGTGTTCAGTGTAGTAAATATCCTTAATATTATATTAATATTAAGTTAGAATGTGGACCTACCTGTAGATCCACATATTAACTTAACAAACACAGCTAGAAGGCAGGAATTTAGAGAATTTAATCTCTCATGACCTGAAGCAGATGTCCCAAACAAACACTGTCTGAAAGAAGACCCAGCAGAATTTGTATTTCCTGTGACGACTCAGGAAATTTAACCTGCCACAGGAGCTGCTGATCACCTTCTACACTGCCATCATACAGTCTGTCCTCTGTCACTTTTGCCTTTTTGTGCATATTCCCTACGGTTTATTTATTAAACTCTGTAATAAACTTCGTATAAGCTCAACTTCAATGTTTCCTGTACAGTGAGTGGAGTTAAACTGGAGTCAAATTCCTTGTTTGTGTACACAAACTTTTCCCATAAAGCTGATTCTGTTTCTAATGTTACTATATAGTAAAGTTTTTGCTACATGCTACGACATTATTAGAAACCATATTTCTAGCTGTCTGTGACCCGAATACAAGTACTTCTGTATTATCAGAATTTATTAAGAGGAAGTTAGTAAACATTCAGTGTCTAATGTCCTTTATACATTTCTTTATTTACTTTATTAAGCTGGTGTCTCTCATCTGGCTTTGCTGAAAAAGACAACTGACTCAACACAACTGTCATCAGTGTAACAGTGGAAGCTAATACCATGTTCACAAATAATAGGACCTAAAGGGAGCATGTATATAGAAAAAAGCAGCGGGCCTAGAACTGAACCTTACTTAGAACTGAGCACTGGTAAGGAAAAAAGAGTACTGGAACCGATTCAAATTTCACTTGTTGAATTTACATTTACATCATTTAGCAGACGCTCTTATCCAGAAGTGCTTTATTTTGTGCATATTCCCTACGGTTTATTTATTAAACTCTGTAATAAACTTCATATAAGCTCAACTTCAATGTTTCCTGTACAGTGAGTGGAGTTAAACTGGAGTCCAATTCCTTGTTTGTGTACACAAACTTGTCCCATAAAGCTGATTCTGTTTCTAATGTTACTATATAGTGAAGTTTTTGCTACATGGTTTATATTTTTGCCAGCCGTGTCTCTCACTGTCTGTGGTGAGAGGAATGTAAAAGAACCATTGCTGATTTTCGCCAAGAGTAGCTGCATAGCCGTCAGCATGTTTCTGCCCTGCTATGGCCTGGCGAGCTCTGCAGGGTGTACTCTGCCCTCGCCCTGAGTCGGCTGAGATGGACGCCAAACTCCCTGCGACCCTAATTGGGATTAAGCGGTTCAGAAAATGAATGAATTAATGGTTCGTATTTTTATCTGGTTTCACCCCAATGAGGACGGGTTCCCTTTCTGAGTCTGGTTCCTCCCAAGGTTTCTTCCTGAGGGTAAAACTGAGGGAGTATTTTATGCATAAAGTTATAAGGGTAAATCTTTCCCAAATTATTTTTACTATGTAAACCTGCTTTGCGACACTGTCATTTGTACAAGGCATTATACAAATAAAACTGAATTGAACTGTTAAAGTCTAATCTCCCTTTCACAAGATTTCTATGAATGTCTATGTAATGTGTTGTCTTAGTCCAAGTCTGCATGACAGGGAAGTAACAATGTCTTACCTTATTTTGTCTGGTTGTTTTTGTACTTTTGGTATTTTTATGGCAGTTTTAAGCAGACTAAGTGACTACTAATAGCCGCTCCAATATGGCCATGATTTCCTTCTTCTGCTGCTAGATCCTTCAGTAGGGAACTGGAAGATGGTATGAGAGGGAAAGTTTGAGGAAGCAGGGGGAGATACAGCGGTGTGCGTCAGGGGCTAAAGAGACGGCAGATACCCCTTTCCACAATAATCCTGCCAAATGTCCAGTCTCTCCGGAACAAAGTGGATGGGCTCTGAGGTTAAACAAGGCCGAGCAACGTTTGGCAATCTTTAAAGGCCACAAAACACAGTTAAATAGTGGAATATCAGTTACAATAAAGTGGACATAACCTAGTACAGAGAGCTTCAGAAATAAGTGAAAAACTTTGGAGGGTGAAATCTATTTTAGGGATGCAACCCAAGAAGTGTCTTATCATATATACAAACCAGACCTAAATCTTTCTAATAATCTGAATTTGCTTAATAATCATTTTAATGTTCATAATTTTAGTGATGCACTGTCCATTTTTAAAAGAGCTAGCTTTAATCAGAATAGTGTACATCTATAGTAGCAAGATTTTAAAATATTTTAGGTCATTTAAAGTAAGGAAAAGTCCAGTCCTTGATAGCATTAAAGGCCGTCTGCTGGTTAACTGTGCTAATCAGTTTGCAGAAATCTCTTTTATATTTAATCTGTCACTCCAGCTTCAAAGGATTCCTGGTCTTTGAAAAGAGTCCATAATTGTACCCGTGCCTTAAACCAAAGTGACTTCATAACTTTTGTCCCGTATCACTCATTTCTTAATTATGAAATCATTTGAGGAGAACATGGTCCATGACATTTTAGACCCGCTTCAGTTTGCCTACAGTCCAGAAATGGGTATCGATGATGCCACCAGTACACTTCTTAACATAGTTCTATCTCACCTAGGGTCGAAAAACTCTTGTGCATCTTGTTTTTAATGATTTTTCATCTGCGTTTAAATGTATTCAACTTCACATTTTAGCTGAAAGGTTACAGAACATCCACAGTGAGCATGACTTCATAAGCTTTCTAATGTTTATTTAGATGAGAGGCCACAACAAATAAGGATGAACATCATTTTGTCAGACATCCTCATTTCCTTCACCGCCTTGCCCCAAGCTTGCATCCTCTCATCACTTTTATTTATCGTTTGCACGAACTCCATCCAAGGCCAGCATGAAGATAGCCATATCCTGGAATTTGCTGATGACTCGGTCATCATCTCGCTCCTCAGCATCTGAGATAACAACGTTGCATTTTTAGAGTTTACTGTCTGGTGCAAGGCATCCTTCTTGGACATAAATGACGCAAGACAGAGAAGATGATTGACTTTAGGGAAAAATCCAAGTTTTCTTTCCAGAACTGTACCTTTCTGAAAATGTTTTATACTTGTTTTATTGAATCTGCTCTTACTTTTTAGAGGTTGCACACTTTCACTGAAGAATAGGAACTGTTTAACTGGTATTATGAAAGTGTGCAGCAAGATCACAGGAACAAATCTTAATGACCTCTCGCACCTATATAATGTCAGGGCTCTAAACAAGACCCAGAAGACTCTGACCGACAAAAGTTACTCTCTACTCAGGGAGTTCATTCTGCTTCCATCTGGTCAAAGATATAATCTACCAAGATGTAGAATACATAGATTTAAGAAGTCCCTTGTTCCTGCTACAACTGTTTTTATTTTTAAAAATAACTCCTTGTGATTTTTTTTTTGCCAAGACACTGATTTTAACAAATGGACCCTTTTATGTATTTGTTGAAGGTTATTTACTAAATTTCTATTTATTACTTTTAGCACTTATTTTATAGTTTATGCTGTGTGATTGATGTAGTTTATTGTCGACTGAATTCTGAAATATAATTGAATTGAATTGAACCACTACCTGGGTAAGATGATTAATATGAGGTAACATGCAAGTCCTACTTTCTACTGGAGCACAGAAGCATTACAGAATGATTTCATGTTATTATACAGATTAAAAAAAATGTTAGTAAATGTGTTTATAGAAAAAATATAAACACTGCAGTCGCTACCTCACTCTACATGCTCACCCAGGTCCGCTGACCGCGGAGTGGCCCAATGTCACAGGGTGCCCTCATGTCTGCCTTCCTTCTGGTTTCTTTCTTTTTAGTTATGCTTCCATAATCAGTCATGCTGGAGTCCCTGCTTGAACTCGGCAATAATAAACTCTCCTTTTACCATTACATTCTTATGTGCATTCCTAACAAACTCTCTCTCATTGTGTGTTTTCGCTGAGGTACACATGCTGCTTCCAGATTGCTGGCAATCATGATCCTCCTGATCCTTCTGTTTTCTGAGCCCTCAATTGAGTTTTTTTTTGTATTGCGCTTTTTACAATTGATATTGACGGAAAGCAGCTTCACATAGTAAAAGTAATTTAAAAAGGAATTTAAACATTTTTCTAAAACCCCTACACATCCCGAATGAGCAAGCCTGCGGCGACAGTGGCAACGAAAAACTCCCTCAGTTGACACAAGGAACAAGCCTTGAGAGGAACCAGGCTCAAAAGGGAAACCCGTCCTCATCTGGGTGAAACTATAAAATACAAACCGTATTAGAGAAGTTTAATTTCAGTCGTATATGTAATCCAGTTTATTTTTTGATGGTGTCAGATGTTCACAAGATGTTTAACACAGTTTAATGAAATCAAATAACAGGAAATAAAGCTGACACTTTGTTTCATCACCTCATATTTAGGTGTTAATACGCCAAAATATCTTTAGTGAACCGCTGCTGGACTATAATAAAAACATTAGATAATTACAAGCTAAGATTTAATGTTAGCAAATTAACACGCTCACATGTAGTTTGTCGAGCAGGACGGTGTCTGTAGTACTCGTTCCTCCTGGTTTGGCAGCTTTCCAAAACTGCTTCTGTGCTGAATATCTGTTCATGGGACACAGCCTGAACAAACAGTCTGGGGAAAAATGAGTAAAGTAAGAGAAGAGAGGGAGAGAGAGAGAGAGAATATTAAATATGTGTAAGGGTATAAACCGTGATGAGCGACACTCCAGATGGAAAAGCGAGATTGTGAATACGACATTATTAGAAACCATATTTCTAGCTGTCTGTGACCCGAATACAAGTACTTCTGTATTATCAGAATTTATTAAGAGGAAGTTAGTAAACATTCAGTGTCTAATGTCCTTTATACATTTCTTTATTTACTTTATTAAGCTGGTGTCTCTCATCTGGCTTTGCTGAAAAAGACAACTGACTCAACACAACTGTCATCAGTGTAACAGTGGAAGCTAATACCATGTTCACAAATAATAGGACCTAAAGGGAGCATGTATATAGAAAAAAGCAGCGGGCCTAGAACTGAACCTTACTTAGAACTGAGCACTGGTAAGGAAAAAAGAGTACTGGAACCGATTCAAATTTCACTTGTTGAATTTACATTTACATCATTTAGCAGACGCTCTTATCCAGAAGTGCTTTATTTTGTGCATATTCCCTACGGTTTATTTATTAAACTCTGTAATAAACTTCGTATAAGCTCAACTTCAATGTTTCCTGTACAGTGAGTGGAGTTAAACTGGAGTCAAATTCCTTGTTTGTGTACACAAACTTTTCCCATAAAGCTGATTCTGTTTCTAATGTTACTATATAGTAAAGTTTTTGCTACATGCTACGACATTATTAGAAACCATATTTCTAGCTGTCTGTGACCCGAATACAAGTACTTCTGTATTATCAGAATTTATTA
>JAOUQZ010044903.1:0-10960 GCA_028564935.1 Neosilurus hyrtlii | reverse complement strand
TATGTAATATTAGTATTTGAGTATGTAATATTAGTGTTTGAGTATGTAATATTAGTATTTGAGTATGTAATATTAGTACGCCTCTCCACGCTTCGTTTCTGTGCCTTTTGGCTATGAGTTAATAGTTCAAACTGCGTCTATACAGGAAGCAATGAACAACAAGTTACCACATGCATCATGAACCAGGAAGACTTCAGTGTATATAAATATAGATATCATGACGTCATATACATTCACCATCAGATATATAAAAATAATAATAATAATAAATCAGTACTATTATAATTAATGATAACAATTATCATCATTAATAACAATAAATATTTATGGTAATGATGTTAACCATCCAAATAAACGAACCATAAATGAAAGTGTGGTATTGATTAATAATAAAATTGTGGAGAAACTGCCATGAAATCAGAGGAATAAGATATCGAATTGGGCTAAAGAGGGTTTTGCACTTTGTAATTCAGGGTCCTTCAGGTTTAATAAATTCCGTTTCTGTTCCATGTTGATTTGCTTGGTGAAGGTTTGTCCATCTATCTGAGTTAGATTGTGTTTTTCAGGCATCGTAGTGCAGGACCTTCTTGCTTTGAAGTGGACATGCTAACCACGACATTACCGTACCGCCCCACATGATAAACAATTTGAGCCGTAGGAAGTTCCAGATGATATTTTAACAAATATTTAATTCGATTTTTCTTGTATTAGTGTTAATTGAAAATAATGCGCCGTTATTTTCTCCAATTTCTTACTTTCCAAGCTGAGGATGAAGCTTGTGGACGTTCCATGTAACCCATCTGAAACATTGACTTCTTTGATCGTTGGATTTACAGGGCACATCTACTATGCCAAAGGTTTCTGGTACTCTGTCCGAACCATGCTTGTGTAATTTCTGACTGAATGTTCTGTAGCAGTAGACTTGGTGACTCCTCCTGCGGTGCACTGAAAAGGACTCGCTGTCTTTCGTTTTGATAGCAGGCTACTTTACTAGAGCTTCTAAATTTGTAGGAAAGCTTTTTAAACTACTGCCTTTCTGCCAATAACTTCAGCTGAACCTCTCATGTTGATTGGTTCTTGAATCCGTAGTGAGTCGTGCATTTTAAACATCACTTCATATGGATGTCTGTGCAATGCCATTTTCTTTAAGCAGATTTATAATGAAAACTCCCCCTTTTTTTTTTGTTGGACTTCCTTTACCTTTCATTATACAGCCGAGATGTCTGTAGTTTAGCCTAGAGGGCCAGATTTGGTGAGGTGGAAATGTGTGGGGGCCGTCCATTCAGCCTGACATTCTTTGAACCATTAACGTTAAATGCAAATGAACTATTAAATGAAATTTTTATTGAAAATGGCATACTTTTCATTTCTTCACATAGAGCACAAATAAATCTAAACAAGTTTTTAACCAAAGTCACTCTGCTTTTCATATTTGTAGATTACATAAAATGAAGAAAAAGTCTGACTGTAAACATATTTAGTTTCATTTGAAACATTACATGTTATTCACTATTAAATGCTCAGTGTAAACTTCTAAACTCAAAACATGTGAACAGGAACTAACACCAACAGTTATCCTCTCAAAAAACTCAGTAACTGAGCGGTGTCAGATGCGTCCTTGTTTCCATCGCAGGTAAAAAAAACAAAAACCAACTCCACTCCTTTTGCCTCCAACTGTCTCTTGATATCAGATGAAACGTCCTCAGTTCTCTCCACCATTTTCATCACGCAGTCTTTGGTAAGTTCACCCTCAGTGATTTTAATTTTTTTTAGTAATTTTCACTTGACTCTTGTGGAAAAAACCACTGCAGTGCCGTTACAACAGCTTCCAGTTGCTTCAATTTTTCGCCAGGTTCGTTCCCAGTAAAACTTGTCGTAGTTAGCATGTTTTGACTGGTAGTGCCTCTTGATATTGAATTCCTTGTAAACAACCACAGTCTCTTGGCAAGTTAGGCAGAACAGTTGTTTCATATTTCAGTGAAAAAATACTCCAATTCCCACTTGTCCTGGAAGCAGAAGCCATCGCTGTCAACTTACCTGTTTTAGTTACAGTCGCCATTTTAGAAATGGGCCGGAAAGGTTCACACAAGGGACACGGCGAGAGTCTGCTGCGATCTTTTGGTGAAATATAAAATAGCCTTTTTTTGTGCATGTGTATTTTATATTATTATTGATTTTATCACAGAAGCTGCGGTCTGGTGGAAATTTGAACACGGGCCGTGATCGGCCCCCGTGCCGGACTTTGGACATGCCTGCTATGCAGCATCAGTGTGCCTGAGCGAGAGCTGGCCTGTGTTCTCACCCCTCATACGCCTATTTTGCTGTTCAAAGACCTTCATCAGTGCGCCGACAGCTTCTATTTCTGGGATCTGGACAGGGAGCAAAGTTGGAGTGATGAGGGACATTCCACCCACACGAGTGGAGCTGATCTGTCTGTGTGGATCATGTCTTTGTGGTTATTTTGCCAGTTTTTCAGTCTGCAGTGCACTCTAAGGGACAGTGGAGAGGCGTCAGTCGATAGCAAACAGTGATCATTGCATCAGCAATTTCTGTTATAATGTTTTGCTGGATTAGGCCACTGTGGTTCTTACCCCATCTTTTATTTCTGCTGCTGGATTAATACCAATATAAAGGGGGCTCTGGTAAGCCCAATGACCCTGTTCCTAATAACACCAAATATTTGTTTAAATCATTTTGGCAGCTCTTACCTTTACACATCCTGTAGATGTACAGCTATGGACATGTACAGCATTGCTGATGTCACTAAACACAAAGCCCTTATTCAGAACCAGAATGAGATATGAGTAGATGCACTCGCCCTTCCTTCCTTCCTTCACACATACTTCCATACCTGCAAACACCTTGTCAGAAAGGTAAGCATGTGAATACTTGGTGATTTTGTGAATGACTTCATCGTCTGAACACTGGTTCAGTTCATGTTGTTACGAATGTGCTCAGTTCTTAGAATGCACTGTCCTGTGAATCTTCATAAAACTCTATTAAACTCTATTAAACACTTCTAGTGAGACCCAGAGCAGCAGAATTATAAGTGCACAGTTGTTAGTTATGCTGTGTTAACAGCTTTAAAAAGCAGTCAGTTTAATCAGAAATAACTGAAATGGAAATGACTTTCCATGGTACCTCAAGCTAGGTCTGTTTAATTTGTGACAAATTTTCAGTTGAGTCATTTCTGATGATTTGAGAGAACATTGTCTTTTTTTAGCGAAACCCCCATTTTTTTTGTCAGTCAGTCTCCAATTGTGCTCAGCGAAGTGAAATCTAGCACATTCGACACAAGCCACTTGATAAGGTATCTAAAATACCAACACGACAGTAAGTACAAAGAGATTTCTAATTGCGCAAAACAACAACCACCAACGCTGCAGCAAACCTTGAGAAGCAAAAGAAAATGTCCAGAGACAAACCACGTGTAGTTAAAATAACACAGGCTATTATCGAGTACATCGCTCTGAGTGACCAACCATCTCCGTCTCCATGTCCTGGAGCCAAGATATGACGTCCTTAGCTGCACGTCCACCCTAGTCTCTAACATGAGTGACACGGAGCTGCCCAAACTACGTGACTTTGAAGAAACAGCCTAATGCAAACTCCTCCGTTTTTAGCTTCACCACGGATATTTGGAGCAGTTTTTGAAGCAGTGTTAGCTTGGTGTCGCTATTTAGCTGAACTGTACATTGAATAGAGGAGGAGTTTACTCTGCAAGGGGTCATCCTACATGCAAAACAGTTTCGGGGTTCACACGCAAGCCAAGCCATTGCAGGTGTGTTTAATGAAATGCCGCAGACGTAGGGGATACCTAAAACTTCTGCTCATGTTGTGCTTCGTGATGATGCTAAGTAATGCTGTGTAGCAGTGTTGAAAGTGAAAGGCTTTTTAGCTCCGTGTCACACGTTATCCTCTTGAGACCCCGTTGTCCTCATACAAGGACATCATATTTTCTCTCAACTACACTGTGTGTAGTAAGTTGTAAGAGCCTAACAAAAAGACAATTGGGTATTACTGCTTTGCCCAACCTTTTCCTGTTTGCAGATGTTGCTCAAGTTCAACATTTATCAGGTGGTAAGGAGCAAAATCATTGTAGAGAAATGCCAAGACTCATTATTATGGTTTGGGTCTTAGGAGGTTACAGATGAAAACCGAAACAGGCTAACAGCTGATAATGCACAGAGGCTGCTTTTCATTAAAGAAACCCGCCACTCACTTTTCAAAATAGGCTTCGTTAGAAAGTGTTGATCAAATACATCGTTTGCACTGCCACAGTTTCATGTTGGTAAAGTTAAATGTTTTGTCATATTTTCATTAATTATTATATTTTATTATTTATAATATTTGTGTGGCAAGGCTGTGTTAAGAAATATGCAGTTAATTGAATTAAAATGTTCCTTTTATACTGTAGTTTTTGAGTAAAATGTGTGGGAATAATTGCTTTATGTAGAAAACATCAGGTGAAAAGAGCAATACTGCAGTCAGGTTTGCTCAGTCAGAGCGTAAACACTGTAGCTATTGGTGTCTTTTCAAGCTCATTTGAAATTTTATAATAAATATAAATATAAATCACAGAAAACTAAAATGTGTAGCTAACTGTGTTTCTGGAACTCCTTCAGAATTTTACTATATCCTACATGGATAAGTAAGAAAAGCAAATTAAAATGGAGGATTATTTTTAAACAGGATTTTATGTATCTTTTAGTTTTCTTAGAATTTTCATAGTACTGTTGAAATGTTTAATTGTAATACATTTTTAAAAAGCAGTGTGTAGTTGCAGTTAGTGTATAAAGTAAAGTATTTGAATGCTTCCTTTTCTTCACAACAGTCACGTTACTATGTTGCTAGCTAGATAGTTAGCATCAGTTATCATGCTGTACAGCTAATGCTAGTTTTGATTCATCCTAGACACAAAAAGCAACAAAATATGGAATTTAAGTTTTTGATTTTGTTATTTTCATGAATTAATCTTTTTTTCTTTCACCAAAGCTTTTTGCAACTCAAGGACACTTAAATGCAGGCAGCCATTTTGTCTGGGATGACAGGGGAGGGCAGGACATAAATATCATAAAATATGTAGATACCCCGTACAGCAAACGGCTATGCCATATCCGAAGCACTGCGGCCCTATTTATGCTGTTGTGACCCTCTGTCTCTATGTTTACAACAGCATAAATATGGAGAAACTATCTGAAGTTTACAGCTCAGGGCCGCAGTGCTTTCGTATTTTGCCGCGAGGTGTAGTCTTGTCTATCTTATATGAACTCTGAGGAGGAAACGGGGCGTGCCATTTGTGCAATAATTGCGGCAATTAAGCAATGACATCGATGCAGTATTAAGAATTATTTGATGACTTTCCGCCGATCAGAAATGAGAAAATGAATTAAATATTGAGCTTCATCCTGGTAGCATAATTTTCATATGCAGTTGGATTTTAGACCAGTAATTTGTCAGTGTATGAAGGAGGATGGAATGAACCCTCCCTTGCAGTGAGAAAGACCTCAACATGGATATTAAGTTTGCTCTTCCCTCAGACACAGTTGTGTTAGCTCCACACCGGCCCCCTGTCTTTGCGTGTGAGAAGCGTGGATGTGATGTAGGGTATCTGCCAGTAAACGGATCCGTACCACCGTAGGACCTGCTAAATATTCCATGGACTTGCAAACATGAGTTGTTCCTCCATTGAGCTTCATTTCCTCTCTGCTGCATTTTTGTCCCTGAATGCAATAAGTCAGAAGCATACAGTCGCCGTAACTGAATTACTATTGAATAGAGTGCTGTGAAGGGGTGATGGTGCCTGATCAGTACAGGAACACAGCAGGTCGTACTCATGCCTCAAAGGGTGCAGGGTTTGATACTGGTTCCTGTCAGTGCCGTTTCACAGGTTCTACATGTGATCATGTGGGGACTTTCTCTCGAAATTTTTATTAGGAACACTATGCTAATATTGGTTGGGGCCTCCTTTTGTTTTCAAAACAGACTTGGTTGTTCATCCCATGGATTCCACAAGATGCTGCACTCATTCCTTTGAGATTCTGGTCCATGTTGATGTCACACAGTTCCTGGTTTTCAGGTGCTGTCTCATGTTGCGGTTCCACCACATCTCATATGTGTTGTGTTGGTTTGCTGACACTTTCCCTGTGTGCCATGGTGCATGATCATGATGGAAGTAGCTATTTGAACAGAAATCAACACAATGCCCCTGGGCACCTGGTCGCCCACAGAGCACATTCCAAAAGTAGCACTAGTCACCATGGAGCTCTGTCGACAAGTTGGATTTAATTGTGTTGCTGTTCTGTTTGAGTGAATCACACTTGCACTTATGTAGATCTGATCATCACAGTACTGAATATAACATTTTAAAAACAAAAATGTCTTGTGTATGAACTCTGACCTTGTCTGGGGTCAAGGTTCAGTCTTGCACACAAGACAATCCTCCATCTCACTCTTTGCTGAGACGTGCTAAGGGCGCACCTATGATGGGGAGCTAGTTGCGGTTTTTACCCCCCAAAAAAGTGTCAGAAAGTGAAAGAAACGTATGATTTTCACAGTGATTGGAATGAAGAGTTCTTTTTTATGATTGTGAAAGAAAAGTCTGTATGTCTCATTTGTGGCTCAGCGTAGCCCAAAGCTTCCATGTTACCTGCGTGGCAGTGCACTATGGGCAGAAAAACCCATGAGTTAAAGGCAACTTTGGGCAAACAGCAGTCCTTTTATGAGTCTGGTGTAAAAGTCTCAAAAGTAACAGAGACTTTGTTTAGAGTGGTGAAATTTTTGGATAAAGAAGAAAAAGCCGGGGAGGATTTGAGATGAGCAGTGATGGTAATTGCAGACACTGTGTTCAAAGACGCGAAGGACGGTCCCGATGTCATGGCCACGTTCCGATGTCCAACTGGGGCAACTATGATGGTTAGTGGAGTGTGGGGTTTGTCGGGGAGCCTGACCAAGCAGCTGGACCCTAGATAGCAGCAGTACATCACAGCTGATGTTTATCTGGATGGTGTTTGACAATATCTCCACAAAACAACAACAGGTGTGATTTGGAACAAAATGCTACAAATGTGCTCATTCAAACAAATCTGTCAAGAAAGATATTTACAAAACTATCAGAAATGTAATAACTCTGATTTTCTGAGATTAACAGAAATAATGTTGCATGTTTAAATATATCTGTTTCCTATTCTGTCATTTCTTTTACTGTGAGGAATCGTTAACTTTAACATGTGATTAGACAATCACGCAATTTACATATATGAATATTTATTGTTTTTATTAATATTAATATAGTTATTATGAGTTAATTATGCAAGGGGAGTTTGTATCAAGTAAGTGGCTCTTTGCATTACCCTGCGCCCTTCAGGAAGCTCTCAGTTTCAAGAAGGCCTGAATTAGAAGATGGATGAATGCATATGGGTAGGACAGAGCTGCAGTGCCACAGTTTACTGAAATAATGATTTGATTGGTCACCCCATTAGAAAACCTCTCCCAGCCTGGACTCTCGGAAAAGGCAGGTTGGGTTCAAGGATTTAACAGGATGCTGTTGGTAACAGATTCTGACCCTACCAGCTGCGTACCCCATTAGAAAGTGAGCTTCAGATCAGGCTACTTATTCAGTCTGGAGTTGTGGTTTTGGTGACCCAGTGACCACTGCAGCCTCAGCTTTCTGTTCTTGCCTGATACACATGGAACGCAACATGGTTTTCTGCATTCGCCTCGAGGGTCCGTGTGGTGTGCATTCTGACATGCTTTTCTGCTCGTCTCAGTCGCACAGAGTTAGTACATCTAAAATGGTCTGCACACCCTGATAGCAATCTGGAGCTTATGAGATCTGAAAAAGGGTCAGAAAAAAGTCTCATCTGTGGCCACTAATCCTGTAAAAACACTGACGAGTCACAGTCTCTGCAGTCAGGGCAGGTGTGTGGGGGGCGTGGCCTTGGAAGTGCCTCCGAGGGCAGGAGAATGTTTAGCCAGAGCCATGAAAGCATGATACTTTCAAAAAACATTTTCATTTGCACAACTACCGCTCACTGGATCCATATCCTGTACTGCACCATTCTGAGCAAACCGCATGGAATTCCAGGAGATCATTTCACCTGGCTGTATGTGCATGAATTTCAGAATTCAGAGAATGCAAAACCAGAAATTAAACCCCAACAAAATCTTGTGGATTTCCCAATATTAAAGGTCGTACACTATTTCTGGATCTGTTTAAATTTGTAATAGATTTGTAATATCGCCGGTGTTTTCTCCTCTGTACAGAAGGTCCTGTTGTTCATGTTCTGAAAGATTTCTTTTGGGTTCTTGAATATGATGCTTTTAAAGAAGAAAAAAATTAGCAAGTGTTCGATCTGAGGGACTTTAAACTGGGTCAGAGCATTTTTAAACGAGCAGGTCTTGTGAGTCGTCCCAGTATGCTGTGCTAAGCATTTTATTTATTTTAAAATAAAATATGTAAAAATCCAGTGTAACCAAAAACTTTTGGCCTACGCCTGAGCATTACACATTTTCACTTTACGTCAGACACCAATAACTGTCAGAAGCTATTCAGATCGTTCGTGAGAACTGTGAGATATAAGCAACGACAAAAATAAATGATAAAACAATTTCATGTTCTGGTAAAATGGTTCATAAGTGCAGTTATTTTAGCTCAGTGAACATCAGTTCAAATTGATTATTTATTTATAAAACGAAATGGTCGTGTAGCGAGGTGAGTAGTGAACTGAACTGCGGAGAGGAAACCTGAGACACTCCCGCGCCAACTAGTATTGAAAACACTTGTGAATAGAGGCGCTCGCCTTGTGACGTTTCACTGCATTTTGACACATCATGGCCGTTGTAGAAGCACGATGCGCCGCTTTTCATCTGTCATGGTGCCAGTGGCCGACGTCTTTTCGGTTGCACTGAAAATCTATTTCAGGAATAGAATAATTTTAGAATCAATATCGGATTGTTTAAAAGAATCTGTTTGAATCTGGTCTAACTGATCTTTTAAACCTCATCCTCTCATTTGATATTCATTTGGTAATCTTCCAGTCTGAGCAGTGCCTCTCAGCTCCAGGTTCTAGAGGTGAAAACACAAAGCTCTCGTGTGCTTGTGTGTTTATTTTGGCCACATTAGAGATTTCAGTCCGTTTCCAGGATATCCAGGATAAAGTTTGTTTTGACAACATTACATTAAAGGACACTTTCTACTATTCCCCAGAAACTCAGATTCATGTGTAAAAGTGTGGGCTTCTGTTTACCTTCTGTAGTTTTATCAGGTATTCCTCAAACATATTTCCTCTTCACCCTTCACACAATTCAGAGAGAGTTTCTTATTTCCTGGAAGCAGAAGAGATAATTACACTAACGTAAAGAGGGCTGTGCCAGTTCACTCATTCAGGTTTAATTACATTTCTGCAAATCCCTTCTGAATGAAATGAATCCAGTCCAATCTTAGAACGAACAGGACAACAAAATTCAAAGATTTAGAAGAGACTTTTATTTTAATTGGAAAGGTTAACAAATAAAGTTAGGATTGATTTTTTTTATTTGATTAAACTTAGTCATTGAAAGTACAGTCTCACAGTGAAATTAACGGAGATATCCAGATACTTGATTTTTCTTTCCTATAAAACATTTTAATATTTTTATCACAGATGAGTGAAGGTGAGAGTTTTGGATCATCAAGTGAATCAGGCTGTGTGATGTCACAGGACTCTGTCAGATGACCACGCACTGTTTATATCTGGAATCCTCTCTCTCCTGTGACTGAATTGTGTCGGATCAGCAGTTTGAATAAGGCAGAAGTATCTGATTGCTCAGGTGAGAGGGGTGTGTCGTGGTGAACAGGTAAAAAATGCATGATAGGAGACTCCGATCTGAGTGAAGTCGAAAACCCAGTGAGTGGTAGGTTCATTTCTGAGAAATAATCAGTACTGTGATTATAAGTAAATATAAATAATATAATATATATTAATTATGAGTTAATACCTCCACCGAACACAGGAACTTTAATTACAAACTAAAACATGGACACACTTGTGTACATTAATGATACCCGGCTGTTATTCCTAAAAATATTATCAGGATATTACACTGGTATCACATCAAAAAAGCTCAGCCTTCAACTCCTAAACCTTGATCTTAATATCATGCTAGCACGTACCGCTGTAGTCTCAGGATCTAGTATTAATCAGGGTCATGAAGGGATACACGTGCATTTCTTATCACTCCAAAGATTCAATCCTTTTTTCATGGAGATAAATAATATCTGATTATTCGTAATGAAAAGATTTCCTTTCAGAACTGAAAACTCAAGCTTTGTGTTCAGAATGGAACAATATCATTCCTTAAAGCTCGAGTTTTAATAAAGTTCCTAACGGTTATCCCACATCGACAAATAATAACTTACACTTAGATTTCAACTAGATTTCGATATTTTTCTTCATTTCTATGCTTATTTACTTACCGATCGAGTCTTCCGGCTGTTCTCTTTCTCCTCCGCGCTGTCACCTATTCAGTGTCCGAGAGAGCGACTGTTGTCGCGAGAGGGACGTGGGTTGCTCTCATGTTTCTAACAAGTTCATAGTTTTGCCTCTCGGGGTCTTTTTTTCTCGAGTGCAGCTTTCAGCCATCTGCTGTGGTGTCACTGCACCACATTGCACCCTCATGGTATGTCACTAAAAACACTATTTCCCTTGAGATTATACAGCTGGTTTTATCCCGGTGTGTATTGGGATCAGAAATCGGTACTCTGTTCATGCTGTGATGTCACAAGGGCAAAGGTCACTTACAGCAGGGCTAAAAACTTATTTAACTGGAAATAACTATATTGTAATTATGCTTTAAAATAATTTAAGGTTCTTAAGGTTTAAGCCCACTAATCTATTTCTTGCAACAAAACGGAGGCCTGGTTACTCTCCTTAAAGGGAACAGCTCTCCTTAAAGGGAACAGCTCTCCTTAAAGGGAACA